>JACSZP010012679.1:0-14237 GCA_016161895.1 Pinna nobilis | reverse complement strand
CAAAAGTGTTGTTACTTTTCGGGGCCATGCAAAATCCAAGATGGCCACCGTGGCCTCTAATTGGCTGAGACATTTTGAACTTCGTGGTTACTATACGATTTCATATACATGTATCAGATGACATCATCTCAAGAACCAGTGGGCCAATTTCAAAAAAAATGTTTTACTCAGGTGACCTTAAAGGCCCCTTGGGCCTCTTGTTTTATTTGCTCTGGATACAGATATGAAGCATTAATTTGGGCACTAGCTTCCTCTCATGCAGTTACAAATCCAGTTTGCACTTCAGTAGGCTCAGGTCACTGTGACTTATGTTACAGGTTATAGATAAAATGTAATGTTTTTATCTTTTATTTTAACAAGCTTTATATATCTTTGGCCTCTCAAAAAAAGAAAAGGGACAGGCATTTAAGCAAACGTGTTACTCTTGTTAGTTTCTTTAATGCTGTAACATAGGTATAAAAAGTTGTTTCTTTAGTACAAGATATCATAAAAAGATGTTTTCTTGAACTGCATGACTACAAAGATAATTTTACTTTATCTTTCAGCTTTACAAACTTTACAAAAGTTACAGGAGGTGATAACACGACAAATAGCACAACAGACACACCCCAGTAAGTATTTACCTTTGTCATCTAAAGCCTCATTCACATCAGCCAAGGGATTTGCTTGATCGTATGAATTGGTGGTCCTTGGACGTCATAGATAATTCACAACAAATATGTTCAGCTGTCCTGCAAACTGCATTTATATTAATTTGAAGATCGCAAAGAAAATATGCTTGGGGAAAATTAAGTTTGCGACATTGTGACAGCCCTACGGCTAAGTGAATTTGTACAGAGGTCTTTAGGCTGTCATATGGAATCAATTTATTTTCCTCAAAGATTTTGCGCAGAGAAAAGTATCCACGTCTAGATCAGAGGATCTAGAACCTATGTCCCGCCCACGGTGTAGTTGATTTCCTTTCTTAAGGTGTGAATGCATATTCTGAAGAACCCTGTATCAATGGCTTGAATTGCACCTCATGGATTCCTTCATGGTATTGAAGTCTGAAATTGAAAATTCGCAAAAGCCTACTTTGGTTTGATGCTGCCATAATGTAACTGAAATAATTTTGAAAGAGATGTAAAGTACCAATATTGATAAGGCAAAAAAATGAAAATAAATATCCTAATTTGCATTTATTTGTTACAAATGGTATTTAATTTTGAAACGTATATGACAAATAACTTGCAGATTCAAAATTTGAATTCATGATGGTTATTTAGTTTTATTGTACTTTAAACCGTTCACCCCTAAAGACACATTTGGGTTTACCTTGATAATTGATTTTAGGAAGAGTCCATTAGATTTCAGGGGTTTATAAATCAAATAAGTGCAAATAAAATGATCTTTTTCTTCTTTAACAGGTTCTGGAAGTTCAAATTCACAGCATTCATCACAGATCGCCAATGACTTAATTTCACAATCCATTCAGCAACCACCAGTAACAAAAAGTAGCTATTCAGGGCATCCACAGCAATTACATCAGCAACAACAGCATCATCAACAACAACAACAATATCGTTTTCAAATGAACTCTCACCCCCAAGTGTCGCTATCGAGTCCACATCAAAATTTGTCATCTAATGATATACTTAGCCACCATGGAAAAGGAGCACATATGCCCCCTGTGGGGGCGCCAAATTCTGTGTATGGAAAATTCAGTCAAGCCTCACAACAACAACAGACTTTTAAACCATTACATGTAGAAACTTCATCCAATAATACCATAGTGCTTGCTGGAGGGGGAGTCGGGGTCAGTGGAACTGGTAATGGAAATAGTCCAAGGTCAGAACCAACTTCAAATTCGTCTTGGTAAGACGATTTTGTGGTGCATTTTTATTTTACTTTGTATATCATAACTTCCTTTTCATGTCTTCAGTTAGTTTCCAGCTTTTTAATGATTGTTTACAATTTCTGTGCTTCTTGAAAAAAATTTGGGGGGAGCACATAGTCGCCGCTTCGTCCTTCTGTCAGCAGAGACATCTTCTTAACCCTTTCATGTATTTAGGTTATACTTATAAAATATAATTCCCATGACCCTGACTTTCGACCAACCTTGTTTATTTTGATTTGTAATAACCAAGAAAAATTTAAAAGGAAATGTTCAAAATAAAATGGATGATTGTTAATTTCTAGTTCACTACGAAAGTGTTGAAAGAAAATACAGTACCCCTGGACTTGACGTCAGTTACATTGGTGAACATATCTTAAAATTTGGCTGCATTATTTGAACCAGGAAAGATGGGACTTTGATTTCTCACATACAGATTCCTAATGATTAAAGGTTTCAATTAATGCCCTTACTTTTGGCCCTATTGTTTGAGTTAAAAACTCAATTCATTTTCTCTCTACTACCTTTCTTCTCATTCTATTCTTTCTCTCCCCTCTTTTTCTCTCACCCTCTAGTTGCTGGCTAACTTTTTTTAGTTGCCATTTTTGCAGTGCGAGTCCTACAAGTACAACAAGTTCACAAGGCTTACCGGTTCCAGTTGAAGAAGGGGAGGGAATAAACAAAACAGAATCTCCCAGTGTATCGTCATCACTTAGTCAATATTATAACGATAAACTAATTGGTCATGTGACCGGTTGGCAAGCTGACCATGCGGAGAGGCAGGTTAGTCACTTTTATTTCCACTTTTTAGTATGTTGTCAAGTAGCTGAAACTATATCACGTAAAATGAAGTTTCCTTAAGTTACCGTAAAGCAGTAAAAATCCTGATCAAAATCTTACTGCCATTAAGTTTTGTAAGGTAACATAATAATTTGTCCTTTGATGTACACAGAAATTATAAGAATAGAGTACTGACCAGTGGCATTAAAGTTTGTATTGATCTTTGTCCAAGACAGTATTGCATTTTTTCCAGAAGGGATGAGAGTCATGCAGATAGTCTTGATTTGCCGAAGTATTGCTGCACATTGTACAAGCTCATCCAGAGCTCAAGATTTGTCAGCCAAACAATTAGCCAACCAAGATATTTTAGCCAATATTATACAATTATTGCACAGAGATGAGGTCAATATGATGATTTATGGAGTGATCAAATCTATATCGACCGAGGCCGAAGGCCAAGGTTGATATAGGTTTTATCACTCCATAAATCATCATATTGACCTAATCATCTGTGCAATAAATGTTTTACTACATTCTTGAATATTCGCAACAAAAATAGTGTTCGACAAGAAGCATACACATGGCTGACAAAGTGATAATTACTTAAAAGTTTGACTGACAGTGTGATTCATCAATGCCTTTTTATTACAAAGTTTGACTGACCGGTAGAGGGAAAAAATCTACACACTTTGAAATTTATTTCATCTGACAATTTAACCCTTTCACCCCTTGAAATCTAATGGACTCTTCCTTATATCAATGGTTTAGGCAAGCCTAAATGTGTATTCAGGGGTGAATGGGTTAAATATTGTTTACATTATTGCTTTCTACTTTTACCTGATACTTTAAGCCAAAATGCTGGTATCTAGGTCAAGGAATCCTTATTTAATGAACTGTTCAATTTCAACTGAAAACGGTGCAGTTTGAGAATTTATTCAATTGCACGTGACCAGCCCTCAAACAATATTCAAGTATGTAATAAATGTTTTTATTAGCCAACTGAATGAACATTCATTGGTTAGTGAAGCGTGTTTAGCCATTTTATCTAATATCTCATTCTGCTGTCTTTCTAAAGCATATTAAATCATCTATGCCTTGTTTCCAAGTACTCACTGCTTACTTACATACATGTACCAGAGAAACAGGTGATCTGAGATTATTGCAATAGAAACCCATTTAGCTGGAAAATATTTGAACAAAACTACTACCCAGAAAACTGCAAGCGATATTTTTTTTAGTCAATTTGGATAAACGTTAGTCATTGGCTGAATTGGTTAAATGGATTACAAGTCCAGTTTGTATTGCCTTACATGTATCATGACTTTATTCTCTTACTCTTCAGGCACTAAGGTATTGGGAAGAGGGGATCAGTGTTGGGAGTTTTCACTGTGGACAAGTCTCAGTCGAATTAAAACGAGCACGTTCCCTTGTTCGGTTAGCAGAAATTCAATCCACATTACATGAACAAAGGTAAGAATGGTTGATACATATTTTACTGTACATTTGCAGTTTTTCTCCCTTATTTATATAGGGTGTGGAGTAGACCTGCATCGATTTACCGCCATGTACCAAAAATTGCGATTCTTACCTGCAACCTGAATCAAGAGTTGCACAGTCAAAAGACATTTGAGTTGAATAGTCTATTAATTTACCATTGTGCTTTGAATACTCATGTGTAAACAATACACACTTTTTTGTTTATTGCAATTTTCTTCTGAGTGATAAAAATTGAGGTCAAGGGAAAAATTTAAATATTCATGGAAAATTCCATCATAAATAACTGGAATTGCAAAAAATTGAATTGAGACCTTAAAATCAAAGTAAAACTGAATCGAAAAAATTCTGACTTGCTGTAGCTTTAGTGTGAAGATTGAAACACTTGTATTGCAACAAAAGATGGTTAGATGTGCCTTTGCTGTCGGGCAAAGCCCAGATGAATGTTTGGTAGGAAGTAACTGTGAAGCTTGTGATAGTTGGGGGGGTAGGGGGGGGGTGCTCTTTTCGTTATTTTGTATAAAAATATGGCAGCTAAAATGATATACATCTTAACCAGTTTTAAGAGATTGTTCAATATTAATATGGTCGTATATGACAATTTGTCTCTTAATACAGATGATTCGTAAAGGAAAAAAAAATTTTGAGGAGCAGACATTTAGCTGACTTAAGGCATGTTGTCCTTTCATTCAGTGGGTTGGTTTGACTCTTGTTTAACCCTTTCAACACCAATGACCAAAATAGACTAGTCCAGACAATAGAAAAGAGCATACCATTCTGATACTTGGGGTTGAAAGGGTTAATATAAACTGAATTGTCTCCTAATTGAGGAATGATTGGAAGAAAAAGGAGCTGCCAAGCTCCAAAGAAGGGGCATGTTGATTTACCATTAGGCTTGGTGTCACAGTAAAAACGCATGACACAACACCATTCTGTTCAGGCTTGATGGGAAAGCCTGATTTCAACATTGAACAAAAAAATATTGTTAATTTGTTTCATGAATATTGAGGTAACCTTTGTTTTATGAACTGCTGATATTGAAATAACTAAAAGGTCTGTCTGAATACTAAGAAAATGAAGGCAAGAAGGAGTTTTTATGGAAGTTTTCTAGGATAATTGGATACATTCAAACGCTGGTTAGCATATTCGACTTCTGAAGGTCGTGGATTCAGTTTCACAGGGTACTGCAGTTCGCTGTCCTTGTCATTCAAATTGTTGCAATAAAAATAGAGATCCCGTTCCACAGTAGGAACGGGTACATGAAAAAAAAAATCATCCTAGTTCATCAGTCATAAGTTGAATTTGATACCTTTCACCAGTGTATGGTATACTCTCAATAGAGAGATTCTTGAGTGGAATGTTAAATAACAAAACAACCAACTATATTTAACATGAGACATTTAAAATTGTACTTTTTCTTACCATTTTTTTTTCTCTCTTTGCAGGATCCTGTTTTTATCTCAACAAGTGCATGAGTTGGAGAGTATGAAAGCGCCATCATTTTCATCATCACAGTCATTCAACTCTACGCCCCAGTAGAGTTCAACATTAAGGATTTATTTATGTCATTTCGTTATTTACAGTTGTCATCAAAAGTTGTCCATCACTTTTATTGTCTGTTATATTATCTTTCTTTCTTACTTCTTTTACTTTATCTTACTTTCACCTTTTTGAAAGAACTGACTTATTCATCATGGCTAGCAAATACTGCATTTTTTCTGAAAAATTATCTGGCTAATCACTGCTAGCAAAGACCACATTTTGCAAAACTGTATTTGTACTGATTTTGGGAAAAAATCTAATATTGGTGTCTTCCCCGTTCCCTTGATTGATAACTCAATTGTAAGGCTAAATTTATGCTCATAGCTTTGTTGTGAGGTGGCTTTCCTGTATGAATAATTCATCTGGTTACAAACTTTTCTGTTTCGGCTTGGTTTATTAAAACAGTGGTAAGTGCTAAATGTACCAATGCACAGTAGCCGAGAGAAGTACGGAACTGTTTTAAAATCAAATGTAATCTTTTTTACTGTTTCCAGATTGCATTACAACTACCATTCCTTTGGTACACTAAACTAGGAGAGAGCTTATATGAGAACAATTGAGAATGCATATGATAGTACCCTTCCAATTGTTAGAACAAAATATTGCAGCAATTTTTGCCGAATTTTACTTTCGCAAATAATTAATTTCATAATTATTCATGAGACTATTTTTTCATGCCAATTCATGTAAAGAGAACAGTTTTACTCGCAAAAATAACTGCAAGCATAAGACAGAGTTTAACTGTGTAAGACTTCCGTCTTGCACCAATAGACTTCACAATGCTAATATGTGCTAATATAGCTCACAATAGCTAAATGTTTGGCATCATGCTATTAAAGTTTCTACATATTTGAGTTGAGAATCTAGACAGTTAACCAGGGTAGAAAGAAAACAATTTTAAGCAAAATTTGTACATTGAGAACAAAAAAATAATTCATCATAAATATGAATTACTATATTATATACTATATATATAAGATCTCGGTGTTCTTTTATACTCATCTGCCAATTCTTGTAGTCGAAACTTCTTTCCTCTTTTGTGCCACAAAAACTTGATTGCTTCAGAAATGAATTAAATTGGTTTATTTATTATTGTAAGTGAAAAAAAAATTGTCTCAATTGATAGAGAGATTAAGGAAAGGAAAATAACTCCTCAGGCACAAAATGATATGTGTCTGATCAAATAAGTATAGATTTCTCAGTAATCTCCCTTTACATGTGGTGTCTTTGTCTACTGTACAGAAATCACAGGGCCTCCGTGGCTGAGTGGTTAGCGTGTTCAACTTCGAATCGAAGGGTACTAGGTTAAAATCTGCGCAGTGCCACTCCGCGGTTTGCCGTCCCTGTCTTTCAGATGAGACAGTAGAAACCAAGGTCCCAAGTGACAGTAGGTGTTAGCACGTTAAAAAACCTTCCCTACGGCCATAAGTGCCAAGCATAGGCAAAATTTGTCGCCCTTCGTGGGTACACAGTGGTGTCTCCATATGTGTGAATTATTCTTGAGTGGAACGTTAAACAACAACAGAAATCACAACGACCTAAGGGATTGAAATTTGAAATGCTGAGAATGAAATTTCACCACTCACTGCTGAACATTCCCTAGTTTCTTCATTTTCTGTGAAATAAAAAGTTTCCAACTGGTCCTGACTTACTTAACCTGTCTGTCATCAGTACTGTTATTGATTACAAATAACAATCTTGTAACAATGAATTTATAATTTCTAGTGCACACTGTTTGGATATACTGCTTCAAGATACTGTTATGGCCGAACTTTAAGTTTGATTAGATGAAATGTGTTTGTATTAACCTTCCAGTAAAAAGGGATTTTTGTAAAATTTAAAAACAAATAACCATTGGTTCGGACTCTGTAGTCTATTATTCATCTGAATTACAATACTTCTGTTTGATTTTTTTTCCTTTATCTTATTTATGTACTTTCCTCTCGTCTACAGACCCTTTAAGTGTAGTTGTGGTCCTCTAACTTTGGTTGGCAAAATAATAAATTCCCAGAAAATGACATCAAGAAACAATCAGTTACTATAACAACATCTATGTTTTAGCAGGCATCTGTCATTTTACCAACCAAAATCACAGTACCCCAGTTACAGTTCCAGGGTCTATTGTGCATTTAGATCCATGGTACTCGGTGATAATATTGTCTGTCTGTCTCTTCCAACAAACAGACTCCCAGCATTGAGGGATGGGTTAAAGAATAATTGGGAGATTTATTGAAAGCTAGAATGTTGCTTAGTTCCAGTTTTGGTATTTTTGTGATGTGCGAATAAATTTGATTGTTTTTTTGTTTATTTATATCTTAAGCAATTTTGAAACTTCAAATCGAAAAAGGGTAATTTTAGACCAGAATATTTAAGTGCTATATTATATGATGTTCAATGTCTTTTCTGCATTAGAGTGACTAATCTTAAAACAATTTTGGACACCTGTGGCCCTTTTCACAAAGAATCTTCCAATTAAAATCACTCGTAGTCGTAAGTGTTTGAAAATTTATTATTGTTTATTTCACAAGTTCTAAATGTGAATAAAGTAATATAGTCACAATCTGATTTATACCATTCATGTAAATCACATTTCATCACAACTGGTCGATTTTACCACAAAATGTACCAAATATGATCAATTGAAATATTGCCATTTTACGATTAAGAGTGATTTTGATCATAAGATTTTTTTGTGAAAAGGGTACCTGATTCTGAAGTCTGATTTCAATGAAAATGGTAATACCAATTACAATATTAAAACTAACTCAATTGATACTCTCCCAAACTTTTTAAGCTCTGAGTCTCATTTGATACTAGAATATCTGTATTGATTTCCAACTTTAATAAAACAGTATTATGTGGGAAGTTTGCTAGCCAGGTCTGAAATTCTGATAATTTACTGGGCAAGACTTATAACACAATAAAAGATGTAATGTAAAACTGAAAGAAATGTAATATTTTTAAAGCAGACTTATTGTTCTTTTGTCATGCCTGTTTGTCATTTTGGCTGCCCCGTATTCTGTGCCAGTATCATTTCAGTAGTTTGATTATCAGCCATTCTTTTGTATTATAATGTGATTGTGCAGTACCATTGCAATGGCATGTCAAATTAATGGCTTTTCTCTTTTACAATGTCTGCCAATATTTTTTTTATTTGGGGGGGGGATACTTTCGTAAGTTCAGTATAGTCTGCCTTAGCGGCCCACTGAATTCAAGAACTTCCTGTCTTTTGCGACTTAAATGCATGATTCCCATGATGACATTTTCATGTATAAATCTCCCGAAATTAGACCACCTGTTATATATGACCCTTTTTACTGCCTCCATTGGACAGTCCCTTAAACACATAAGACTTAACTTTTTTCAAGCTGGAGTTTCAAATTAGTTAACCATAAAACAACTTGTCAAAGACACTTTTTTGTTCTTTTATTTTTCTTATTCTAATGAACATTTTGCCTTTGGGTGGAGGCAGTTGACTTTTCTTGCCCTTTAGATGAGCAATTTTAAAAAACCTAGGTCCAGTGCTACAGTTGGTTTCAGTTCCATTTAAAATCCCTCTGTTCTCAATGGCTGTAAGATTTAAGCATAGGGCCAAATTTTTAGCCCTTCACTTGCATTCAGTGGTGTCTCCATGTAAGTGAAAAATTATTTAGTGGAATGTCAAACAACAATAAAACAATAATAATAGTTCATTTGCAAGGGTTAAGGGTTTATTTAGGGCCATGGTTCTTCTCCCACAATACGAAATAGAATGTAAAACTTTGCACAAAGCAATATGGGACAAAAAAAACTCATGAAAGGCAGTTTAGGTTAAGTGCATGCAATTGCTATGTTAGCATGAATCAGGGTTAGTAACCAAAGAGTTTGTGCTTATCTTTGAAGGATGATATTGCTTCTTTGGCAACTCTCCTTACAGATGTTGTTAGTAAATGCTGTGTGGGGCCACTTTATCAGATTTTTCTCTTCTCTAAATAAAATGTGTTATCAATCTATGTGCTATTTTAAGCCAGAAGCATGATGGAAGTGATGTCGGGTCAGTATACCATTGAGAAATTAAGATATATTGTTTATGTCAATATTGGATGAAATGTGTAATAAACTTGTGTATGGACCAAAATGAAAAATTGTGTAAGCTGATAGCAATGCAAAGTGTGATTCATGGGTATTCATTAGTACAGACGGGTTAGATCTTCCTTTAATAGAGCTCTTCAAGCCACTTGATCTGTCTCCTCTAGTCAGCACAGCTGCAAGGTTGATTATGTGGGCAGGTTAGCCAGTTTAATTTCAGAATGTCAAAGGTCACTTGTGCCTGGGTCTCTATCTCCACCAATAAAACCATCATGTGTCCATATGTTTGCTGAATATGGCGTCCACTAAAATCAAACAAGTCAAACTTTGGTGTACACAATATGTACATTGTTCATTAATGTTTTCCTCTTAAATAAGTCAATCTCGTTCTACTTCAGCCTGCATTGTGTTAGATGGATGATTGAATTATTTTTTTTACAAGCATCCACCCCAGATTTCAAATTTTCATATATATTTTTCTAGACGGCCACTTCTTTGAACTGTTGACATCATTGTCCTTTATGTCTAAACTCATTTTTATCATCTAATGATAATTGTTGATGTCTTTATTTTTAACAAAATTTCATTGGTCAGCATGTATGTAAGCGATATATCCCATCAGCCCCCACATAAAAGTTTCCTTCATTTCCTGCTGTCATATAAAGAGGGGAACATAGCGGTGAATGCCAGAGGATTGTATTTGGAGGTAGATAGAGGTCCTTCTTCAAGGGACCACGAGACACCACATGGAAGGATTGTAAATTTTTTCACTGTACTTAAATGTCATTCATTGCTTGTTTTTCTTTTCACTTCCATTCTTTTTTATTTCATTTGGTGGGTACGTGTATTTCAGAATGAATAGGGAAAGTGGTCTGAGAGTGATGGTTGTTATAAATTCTAGAATTTTGATAGATAAAAAAGTAAAAGTGGGACTACAGATGCCAAACACTTCAGAATTTCTCCTCGTATAGGAGGATCCCAGTTTGATACATACTTTTGAAAACTCGTGTGCTTGAGTTGTCAAAATGAAGTAGAATCCACTCCATTTCTGATTAATGGCAGGGTCGATGTTGACAAAAACACATTCATTTATAATGAGAATGAATACATTAGCATGCAATATTTGTCATAGCCCTGTATACAGAGACGTAGGAACATGGTCGATGAGAGTACTGTGTTCAATTATGGTGTAATTGAGATTTTTTGGATACGTGGTATCTTGCAGAGTATTTAATCTTATGAAAGAAAGGATAGTATTTGTTTATGAGAAGTTCTACGTGTATGTTTGATGCATTGGTACATAGAGGTCATGAGCTGCTAAGTGCTCCTCTTGTTGAGAGGAATTAATTTTGTAGATAATAATGTTTTTTTTCTGAACATGTTCATAGTATCGGTTACAATAAAGATAACTTAAACACTGAACCTACCTGTTGTTCTAACTTGTTACTCGGGCTGCTGTGGCACAGTGATGGGCGTGTTTGCCTCCTGATCCTCACTCCGCTTGGGCTAGCTTTCCCTGCTCTTTTGGAAGAGACAGTAAAGACCGAGGTCCAATGTTATAGTAGGTGTGGGCATGTTAAAGAGCCTTGACTTCTCAATGGCTAAAGTGCTGAGCATACGCCAAATTTGTTGCATTGAACTGGCATTGTTGATGTCTCCATGTAAGTGAAAGATTCTTGACTGAACAACAATACAACAACAACTAGTTTATCAATTCCATGTTAACATTTTACTTTTAAATAACAATTTCTCTTGCCCCGACAGAGAAATCCATCAATACAACCGTTCTGAGATACCACTGTCTCGCACCCCGCGCGCTTGTCTCAAACCCCCTGACGTTTCTACCGACCTTGACCTACTTTTGAAGTATTTCTTCCGCTTGAATGCAGTGTTTCACCAATATATTTACAACTTAGAAAAACATTATTTGAGGGTGAGAGGAAAAAAATGAACCACCACTTTGTACAGGAATAGATAAATCTCACCCTCGTGCCAAAGATTTGCAACATCCACCACTCGGCAAGCCTCGTCGTTGACTGCAAATCTTTGACACTCGGGTGAGATTTCTTTGTCTCTGTAGAAGAGTGAAATGTGTGTGATGATAGATTCTATTTGTCTCCATACAGCTACAAGTGAAAGATTTCATGAATGTGACATGGAACTATAAGTTGACAAAGCGAGATTGTCATGAGTTGCATTGAAACAGAATCAAACTGTCGCTTGAGGCCTCCGAAAAAGCTTGGTTTGAATGTTAATCATAATACTTTTCACTCGAAAGCACTGCTTATAAATGTTTGTTCTATCATTGTTTTTTGTTTTTTTTCAAAAATATGAAAACGAGTCATTCAAGAAATTTATGACGAAAATTGCCGTGTGATGACAGGAAATTATTAAATAAGAATTACCTAGTGTAAGGGGGCGATATTTTCTGTATGTGAACATTTTTAATGCAGAGGCAACTACTTACTAACTGAATCAGTTGCTTCAAGGATATAAGAAATCACGTATAAGGTCAAAATCCGCAAATTTTGCGGTTGCTATAATGACCTTTGCAATTACATGTACAATGTTTCACTGAATGGAATATCGAATTACTCGTTCGATTGTGGTCATTGAGTCGTCTTTACCGATTTTGACGAGAATTTGTTTCGCAATTATTTCATCTGAGCTTTACTACAGACTGGCGGCGGATGTGACCAATCAGCAAGGGGAGCTTACTCCTCCATGACATCTGATCCCACCTCTTAGGTTTCAGGGGTCCGTGTTTTGCCAGTATCAACAAAATTACTATATTGCCCTCCCGTTTCTTCTGGCGGTTGATACTTCACTATCTGTGATATTCAGATTTGCTGAAAGGAATTCAACATCACATTTCTTTGAGGCAAACGTTTTTGTTTTTTGGGGTTTTTTTTGTTTGTTTGTTTTGTTTTGTTTTTTTTTCATTTTGTTTTTTTTATTTGAAACATTTTCAGGGTAGATAATAAAATGTAAATGTATAACATTAATGAAAGAACAACTTTCTGACCTTGATTGTCAATTCATATCTATTACGACACATATGACCCTCAACTCATTGAACTTCAATTTGACTATAGACTAAATACAGGGGTGACAGGTCGACAGGAGATTCCATAGACTAAATGCAGGTGTGACAGATCGACAGGAGATTCCATAGACTAAATACAGGTATGACAGGTCGACAGGAGATTCCATAGACTAAATGCAGGTGTGACAGGTCGTCAGGAGATTCCATAGACTAAATGCAGGTGTGACAGGTCGACAGGAGATTCCATAGACTAAATGCAGGTGTGACATGTCGACAGAAGATTCCATAGACTAAATGCAGGTGTGGCAGGTCGACAGGAGATTCCATAGACTAAATGCAGGTGTGGCAGGTCGACAGGAGATTCCATAGACTAAATGCAGTTGTGACATGTCGACAGGAGATTCCATAGACTAAATGCAGGTGTGACAGGTCGACAGGAGATTCCATAGACTAAATGCAGGTGTGACAGGTCGACAGGAGATTCCATAGACTAAATGCAGTTGTGACATGTCGACAGGAGATTCCATAGACTAAATGCAGGTGTGACAGGTCGACAGGAGATTCCATAGACTAAATGCAGGTGTGGCAGGTCGACAGGAGATTCCATAGACTAAATGCAGTTGTGACAGGTCGACAGGAGATTCTTACTCTTCCAAAGCACCTGGTCCCACTTCAGAATACTCAGATGTCAGTATTTGTTGGATTTGCATATTATCTCAGTAAACCTAGGACCGTCAGTCTCGGGTAACTGCACTATTACATACTTGAATATTCATGGATCTCTATGAGCTTTCCCATTGGTTGGGGGCTGGTCACGTGTAGTTCAATAAATCGTCATATTGTCCCGCTTTTAGTTGATATTGGACAGTTCATTAAATAAGGATTTGCTGATCTAGATGCCAGCATTTTGGCTTAAAATATCGGTTAAAAGTAGAAAGTAATAATGTAAACAATATTCATATTGTCATATCACATAAATTTCAAAGTGTGTGGTTTTTTTCCTCTACCGGTCAGTCAAACCTTGTAATAAAAAGACATTGAGGAATCGCTCTGTCAGTCAAACTTTTAAGTAATTATCACTTTGTCAGCCATGTGTACGCTTCTTGTCGAACACTATTTTTGTTGTGAATATTCAAGAATGTAATAAAACATTTATTGCACAGGTGTTTCGGTCAATATGATGATTCATGGAGTGACAAACCCTATATCAACCTCGGCCTTCGGCCCCGGTCGGTATAGATTTGATCACTCCATAAATCACCATATTGAACTCTTCTCTGTGCAATAATTGTATATTATTTTCTTCTTTGTTTTATATAAAACCAAAAAGTTTTAAAAAACAATGAAATCCACGAATTTGAGCAAGATTTTTTTGTTTATAATTATTACATGTAAGAAATAGAATTCATATTTTAAAACTTTTTGAAATTTAGA
>JACSZP010012672.1:0-12751 GCA_016161895.1 Pinna nobilis | reverse complement strand
CAAGTTTCATCAAAATCCTTGCAGTGGTTCTGAAGAAGTCGAAAATGTGAAAGGTTTACGGACGACAGACGGACGTTGCGTTATGACTATAGCTCACTTGAGCCTTCGGCTCAGGTTAGCTAAAAAACACACAAAAACTTTGTACATAGCCAGGCGGAAAATGATTTTAAGCTCCATATGAAAGCCTACATATGACAAAAGCTAGGAGTGTGGGAAATCGTCTGTTTAGAAGTTATTGAAATGAGGGTATAAGTAATGAAGGTGCATAGTCTATCTGTACTGTATAAGAAGCGTATAACAAAAGTTGTACAGTCAAGCGCCGATTATCCGGACTGTGTGGGAGACATACAAAAAGTCCGGATAATCGGTCGTCCGGATAATCGATTTCTTGGTATAATCCTCAATCAATGTATGAGTAGCACATTTCGGAAGTTGAACATAAGCAAATTATAACAGAAGATGCACATAAGTAGCATATTACAGAAGTTGCACATAAGATAAGTAACGTACCAGAAAGTTCAACATAAATAACATATTACAGAAGTTACACATGAGTAACCTATCACAAAAGTTACACATTAGTAACATATATGAGTTGCACATAAGTAACATATTACAGATATTGTATTAATTATAAGTAACATTACAGAAGTTGCACATGAGTTACATATTACATAGTTAAGATGTACATAATTGACATATCACAGAAGTTGTAAACAGTAACATATAACAGAAGTTGTACATAAGTAACATAGTCCGGAAGTTTCACATAAGTAGCATTACAGAAGTAACACATTAGTAATATACTACAAAAGTTGGATGTAAGTAACGTATTACAGAAAGTGTACATAAGTAACATATTACAAAAGTTGCATCAACGTTATACAGAATATGCACATAAGTAACTAATAAAAGAAGTGCACATACGTTACATATTCATTGTATTACAGAAGTTGCACATAAGTAACGTCTTGCAGAAGTTGCTCATAAGTAACATATCACAGAAGTCTCACATAAGTTACACACTACAGAAGTTGCACATCGGTAGCATATCACAGTAATCGCACATAAGTAACATACACTGTAATAGAGAAGTTGCACATAAGTAACATATTACAGAATTTTTACGTAAGTAACATATTGCAGAAGTTATACTTAAGTAACGTATTACAGAAGTTGCATATTTAGTGACATTTTGCAAAAGTTGTGTCTAAGAAGAGACATCCTCTGTTTACACTCAAGTTTAATGTAGCAGAAGATATAGCTTATGACCAAATCTCATCTGTTTTCATACACGTTTTATATGATAATAGAAATTATGGTTAAGGGAGGATATAGTCTGTTTCCAAATACGTTACATATAGCAGAAATTATGGTAAAGGGAGGATATAGTCTGTTTCTACATACGTTACATATAGCAGAAAGGATGAAGTCTGTTTCCACAAGATTAAAGAAAGATATGGTCTGTTATACATGTTTTGTAACTGGAGTTATGGATAAACAATGGAAATATAGTCTTTCACACATACGTTATATACATGTATAACAGAAGTTATGGTTAAGAAGAGAAATATAGTCTGTGTAGATACATATATAGCAGAAATTATAGTAAAGGAGAGATATATAGTCTGTTTACTCATGCGTCTACGTTAGAAGCATGTATAAAAGAGTTACAGTTAAGGGGTCAGATCTATTGGCTGTTATACATACGTAACAAAAGCAAGGAGTTATGGTTAAGGAGTGTGTCGTCTGCTTATACGTACATTACATAAGAGTATTACAATTATTGATAAGGAAATATATAGTCTGAGAAGTTGTGACTAAGGATAGGTATATAGTTTGCTTACACATACTTTACATATAACAAAAGTCATGGTTATTTAGATATATCGTCTATTACATAAACGTCACATAAAACATGAATTATGATTAGTATGGTTACCCCTTGTATAGGGGTTTTATATTAGTAACGGGGGCTTACACGATACGAGTAACTGTGCCACAGACTCACTTAAAATAAGAATACTATTAAATTAATGTAAACCCTAATGGAATACCATGTCTATGGTGAATACAGATTGCATTCACGTATTCATGTATGTGCAAGGCAATGTTTTATTTTCGGTTCCCCCAGCTGTTATTCATCATTTTTTGAAGTAATAACTGTTGTATATATCGACACAAAACAAACTTTAAATTAACACAAAACTAATATAAGCGTAAATTAAACAAGATTGAAAAGGCGACACATTTACAAGTACAAATGTATTCATTTAACAACATTTATAATTACGTATACATGTACTTGTTATCTGATGTAACCGAAGGTTCCGCCCTAATTTTCTTCACACTTAGTCGTACTTTGAGCCCGGCGCTCCAGTTTTGAGTGCCTGCTTATATCAAGTAGTTTTCATCTCCAACACCTGTAATAACGGATGCGTAACTTGATGTATGTCATTAGAACAGAACCATCCTCTAATGACATCAATGTCTGGGTACTTATGTTTATAGGACTTTGCCATTGTTATCTGTATAATTGCGTTTTACGCGACGCTCCATATTTGAACTATCTATAGAGTTCTGATTACATCATGAAAATATTGCTCAAATTATAAATTTCTAAATTTACACTTAAAAACACCTAGGAATCTGCCAGTCGCACAGATGCCTACACTTCTTAAACTATAAGGTTCAATCAAAACCTACGAGAGTAAGGACTATCAGCCTTCCGAATACATTTTCATTAAATCAACGAAAGCACAGACTGAGTTCAAGCCATTTTCGAGCAAAGGGTAAAAATTTTGCAATGTCTAAGATGGTTGAATAACCATTCCACAACGGGAGAACACAGGAAGTACAACTCAGTATTCCATATGTTTATTGCCATTGGTGACTAATTAATTTTACATTGATATTTCACTGGAATACCATTCTTATATAACAAATCTAGAATTAACCAGTGAGAACAAGTTAGCGCTCTTGTAGCATAGACAGGAAAAGTAATTGTCTTCATTGAAAATGGCGTCGAACTTCCAGGTTGCCTCTAAGAAGCAATCAATCAACATCTATTTTTAAGATTAGGGCGTGATAAATGTTTTATATTGCTAGAGCTCAGGACGCCTAACACACACTAATTCAAAAATCAGTTGAGAGATCTATGCGAAAGTGGCATTAAAAATCATTTAGTGAATACCTAGAAGGTTCATTGGTGATATATAACGATCGTGTATGTCTATGGTCGCCCTACTTACGGTCTTATTTTGTGACATGGGTCCAAACCTGGTAGAAAGTAACCTCATATGAAGCCGCATACTGTTTGCGGAAACGACTCTGATAAGTTGAGATAAATTGTGCTCAATCCCTTTGCACTTTTGAGCAATAAAATGTTTGCAAAAAAAAAAAAAAAATGAAATCAGTGCTAGCTTTTTCAAGGGCACCAAAAAGACAATAGACTTATAAACCTGGGTAAATACTTTAAAAACTTCATCTTCTGAACTAGGATTTCTAGGAAACTTTAGACTACGTGATCGTGAAGTATAACATTCGAGAATAAAAATGGAATCGCCCCTTAACTTTGTCAATAGTGATTACTTTAAGTTGCGTTGGGTATCAGTGAAAAGGAATAGCTTATCGACTTCTTGACGATTGGCAAAAATTAAAAGCCGTCTATGTTTTGCGTATGCATACGATATTCCAGGATTATTTTCTGAAAGTTTCAAGGTCAAGGCAAAAGTGGTTGGTTCTTTGAAGACCAAAAATGGCCAATTTTCTGCCGATCTGTCATCGTTTGGTATACATACGTGCTTTTGAAAATTTATGGACTAATGCATGGATTTCTTATACATAGGGGCATCCAGGGCCGAATGGTAAGAGCTTTGCCCTTTGAAAAAGTAAAGAAAAAGTACGTATCACATGGAACTTGTTGGGAGAAAATATTTCTTTTGAAATTTTTCAATTTGTCATTTGGCTTCTTTGAAATGCCAACATTACAATTGTTTCATCATTGTTACAATGGTAACTGTATGTGATAAAATCTGACCTGCGTAAGTGGAACAGCATTGGTCCAATTGTTTAAATTCAACAAATGTTCTTAGCGTAGAACGATTGACATACTTGTACATATAATGTATGTATGACTTCAAAATTTACAAAACAAAACGATAATTCAGATTCCCTATAGAAGTACCAGATGTAGTATATTGTGATAATAAATTCTAAAATTCTTAATCTTGAAATCTTAATGGAGCACACATGTGTATATTTATTTTGTAAGATGTAACATGTATACAGACGTTCTTCCAGGTATCGATTTCTTTAAAATAAATATGTCACATTCGTACACAGCGTGCGCTTTCTAAGCCATTTGCTAGGATTTTATTACTGATTTGGTTCAAATAGCCACATCAAAAGCCAAAGATGGCCATCATAAATAACTGAGTGGGATCACATTGCTGTCTTGATAATTTCCACAGATATATAGAAGATAAATAATATGGTCATCAGATACATTCTAAAGGAACATTACATAGCAGTTGGTTGCTCTTTGCCGCATTCGGACAATAGGCGATTTAAAAAGGTTATAAAGGCAGGCCTATCGATTCATACTTTCTTTATGATTTTCCTACTATCTTTTTCATTTTATCCAATAACTTCAGCTCTGCGCCATTTACTCGGCATAGATGTATAATTTTCCTTAGTGTTACAATTTATATATCAATGTCTGTACATGGTATGAAATACAAGTGCTTGTTAGAGAGCAGCGTAATAATGAGCTACTTGAAGTAGAAAGTATGTCGGGTCATGTGAACATCTATATACATATTATAACAGAATATCTTTGCGCGCTAGTTTGCTTCGAGTTTATTCGTGCAGAAGGAATGTTAAATATATCAGAAGTTTGTGGCCTTGTCTGCTATTTACTTGAACACCAGGAAGTAACGCCGCAGAAAACGTCTAAAAATTGAGGAAGCATGTACGGAACAAATGTCTCTGTGTTAGACCCCGAAGCCGCTCTGGATGAATGGAATAATGAACTGGCCAGCGATTTTGTCATACATAATGTTTTACTGGTGCTATATTTAGTGCTTGGTTTCTCAGGAAATATTATTGTTATTATTGTCTACAGATTTCGTATGGCTGATAGACGTGAGGACAGGTATTTCATCCCGTACCTGGCTATTGCTGATTTGTGTGCGTGTCTGGCGGGAGTTGGTGCTAATATTTCATTTAATACTATGCAGGTGAAGTTCACGAATAACGAACTTTGTAAAGCAACTTGGTTTTTACCATTTCAAACACAACTTTTGTCAGTTTTTATGTTAGTCATAATTGCTGTTCAGCGCTATCTTAAGATGTGCGGATCCTCCAATAATCAGATGAAGCGGAGGTGGAAGCATTTAGCACTTGTTCTGGCATTAGTTGTGTCAGTGACATTGTCTGGACCAGTTATTCTTTATTATGAATCTGTGCCTTTGTACAATGTAGAGAAGAACCTAACTTGGTACAGGTGCACTTCTGCTGTGAACTACAAATCTGAAGCCCTGATACACAGCTGTATTATATGGATCATCCTTTGTACGTGTATTGTATCTCTGATTTGTGTATATACCCGTATTGGGTATGCATTACACAAACACTTTAGAACACAGCGAGAGAAAAGGCCTCGTGTGAATATTAAGTACGATAAGCCCTCCAAAACAGGGGACGGGGTATCGGAAGAAATATTAATGTTGGAAAATCCCGGAGTGAAATCAAGGCATATCTCGTCCACCAAGGATAACTATCTACCAGAAAATGCGGATACAAGCCGTACACTAAATATGACTCAGCAGCAATCCAGCAACGCAACTAACCGGCGTCTTATGAGAAAATTCACCCTTATGTTCATGCTGATTACCGGGGTATTTCTGCTGTGCTATATTCCAGTATCCATTTTAATTCTTCTGGACGCCCTTGATCCCAATTTCTGGGAGAAGTTCGACGACAAATCCAGAGCAGCCTTGCGCATCGTTTTTGCTATGTATATTATAAATAATATAGTCAATCCTATGATATATGGTTTTATGGACACCCAGTTCAGAGAAGAATTATTTCTGATTATATGCAGGTGTCGGAGAAAAGTAATCACCGTAATAAATGAAATGGAGTGAAATGATTATTTTTTTTCAAATGCAAAATTTATTGGCAACGTAAACCTGGGTAGACTATGAGTTTTCTACTGTTATTGTTGTTCAATTATTTAGTAAAGTTTTCCTATATTAACACCTGCGCGTATGGGAGCACCGAACATCATTGAAGGACTATACAATTTTGTTTAGCAGTGAGAGATTTTTAATGTGTCGACATCTCCTGAGACCCTAGAGTTTATTCTTTTATCATGCGTTTTCCTATGTCATACACATATAAAAGGCTGTCACACTTCTACGAGAGTGTATGAATTGTAAACTCGTGTTTGCATGTACCGATGTATGTTAATTTAAGAAATTTTGGATACAACAATGAGTAACTAGTATTTAAAAGTGTTTGCAGTAAGTCAATCGTTACATACATATATTTGCACATGTATATCACTCATCCATCTATACATAACACATTCAATTGTGATATCTATTTTCTCATGGTTAGGTTAGCTTTTTCTTACAGTGTGCAGTTATAACAGGGTTCCAGAGTTATAGTAGGCTGTGCAAGTCTGAAGACTGGTTCGACAGTAAATGTGGTCTTGATAAGTCAAATCTCATATTGTAGATACTGGTTTTACGATAAATGTATTGGATCACACTAGAAAATAAAATGAGAATCTTTAATACTAATATTCAAATACATGTAAATGAATAGACTTCAGAGGGTTCAAAACATAATAAATTTATTTGAGTTTTGCGAGCTCCTAACATTACAAGAACCTCCAAAGAATAAATATTTTGTGGAGTGTTTATTCTTATCTACTCCAGAGATTTCTTTTCAGCGCTTGCTCTCTATTCATCTGATTCTGATGTTTTCACTAAAGTGATCTATCTATTTAACCTAGCCATGGTTTCAACGCTTCTGAATGAAGCAAAGACTTATTTAACTTATTGAAGGACGTCTGATTTTGAATGTATTTTTGTACCACTTATTTTGCTAATTTAGGAAGACCTAAATACTTATCTGTTGCTTGAACCTTATGAACTTTGATCAACACAAGATACAAAGTTTGGTTTGGTCACCATTTACTTATATAAACATTACTAAATCCCCCATTGATTTCATTAGACAATCATTCACTTCACTTTGTTGTTAAGCATATATAATGAATGTTTGGGATTATACCGCATCAATGTCGACCAGACTCCGCATTTTCCATCACCACTAGGAACATACCCTGTTGAATCTTTAAATGGCAACAGCTACACTAGTATCATTCTTTGGACAAAGTAATAGCTACAAAAACGCTGATTACCTGGTCGAAAAGAGAATCTTAAACAGAGATCTGTCTTCGGCATGTCTTTATTAACCCACAGAAATAACAAATAAATAAAACATGAAAAAAGTACTGAGAATTTATGTGTACACAATGCATTACCAACCATACTTATCACTTAAAGAACAAATGCATATCATAGATGTTAACACAATAGTGGACAAGAAGTGCTATGGATACATGTGTATGTACAATGTAATGTAACGTACCACATGGACAACACTTACATTACATTGAAATAAAACATTCACCATAGTGCAGACACAAAAGTGGACAAACAAACTGAGATATCATGTATACATAACGTAAAATGGTCATGTAACAAGCTTATAATGACCAACTACATGTATAAATAACATGTAAATGACTAAGACAGTGAGGATTATAATACTATAAGTTAATATATAATATATGTAGAAATAACAATAATGATGAGGAGATGAAGATTATCATAGCTGTGTTACGATTTTCTCTTACTTGTAGTACAATAAAACAACAACTGAGGGGCCATTCAATTACTTATTGCAATAGGTAAATAAAAATCATGGCACACATATAAAAATCTGTTGTAAAATTGCAGTTATCATTTCTAAATACATGTATGAGTCTTCTGTCTGTGTTAGGACTAAGTATTTCACATACATTATAATACCCTAGCCTTGCAGTATTTGTGTAAAGTTCTTAGTACATGTATGTAAAACTCAACCTATGGCACATGGTGCAGAAATCCTGTTTCTCAGGAAAAAGCCAAATGAACATATTCAACATGAACAAATATATCAACCCTAAAGTAAGGCGTCATAAGTATTAGAATATAATTGATGAAAAGTGAGCCAGCAGAATGTATTCCTTCAATTTTCATCTAATTCTTAGCCAAATAACTTTTGTCTTCAGAAAATGAAGATAGGGTCAATTAATTTCAAAAGATGATATAAGTGATGTAAAAGTGATGTATAGCCTGATATAGAGTACATCATGTTATAAAGTCACTTCACAGGGATATGGTGCAGAACATCATCACTTACATATTTATTTTATATAGTTGTATGTCAGGCTGCCTCAACAGCTTTGATTTACACGAGCAAATAAAGAGGACACTCAAAAACCTCCATTGGGTGAATGTTGTAATTTGATTAAAAAATTGCACTTTTACTACACGAAGAACTGTACATTAAAAAATGAAAATATTGTAAATGAATTCCCTAGATATTAGCATTAAAAAGTAAAAGAAACCTGATCAGAGGGGAATATTAAATAAATTAACAAGGTTGTAAAAATGAAAGAATAGTTAATATGTCACCAAGATCTGTTTAAGATGTTTAAAAAAGTTTTCAATGGAAAATAATATAAGTATGTACCTATTTAACTTTCTTAATACACTGTGTAGCACTAACATCTGAGTAAATTCAATGTAAAAACAAAATTGTAGATATGATTAAAAAGACAAAACAGTAAGATAACTGTTCCTTGGTAATACTACAGCTGTATGTCCAGGGGCGAATCTTACTCCTCATCTCTCAACCATCAGACTGCTAGATAAGGTACAAACAATGGTAAGCAGTGGACAAATGCTCAGATATAAAGAGACTGGTGACATACACCAGATAATCATCATTATCATTCATTAGTTTTCTGGTCTCAATATTTTCCAAAAACCCCTAAGGTTTTGAAAATCATGTAGATATACTTGACCTAACTATCAGAAAATTTGAACAAATACCTCTTTTCCATCATCAAATATATCATGGAACAAGGGTGACAACTCTTATAAGAAAAACGGACACAGGAGAAAAATGGCTTTTCATGTGTCTTAACAGACGTAAATTTTGTCCCTTAGGGAAAACAAAAATTGATCCTTGTGCAAGTTAGGAAGGTGTATGTTATAGAAATGTCATTAAAACATTACTGGAAGGTGTCTGTATCACAGAGGTATTCATTCAACAGGTATACATTTGTGTTTGGCTTTGTATTTGACAAGAAAACTTTATCTATATTTAAGAATTAATTTATAGCTATGCTGTTGAAACTATTGACAAGCGACATGATATTTGACTTCTTGGCTTTATATTAAACCCCCAAGACTAGAAGGTGAATAGAATATAGTTGGACTTTGCTAATCTGAACCTCAACAATCCAGAGGCCTCAGTTTCTAGATAAAATCTGTTCATTGTTTTCAAAAAGTATATACAAGAATAGTTCGAAATTTCCAGTCATTACACCAATTTCTTATTTCACTATTATCTATTTTTTTTATGCTTGGCCTGAAAATCAAGACAAAAACAAGATGTGTTTATGAAACACTGATGCCCTAAGATAGCAGCTATTATGAATACTGCAGCATTAGTCATATGTAAGTCAAAGCCTCAAGGTCAACTTCACGGTGACAAAAATTATGGTACCAACAGAAATGTCTTGTCACAAGGAATACACATGTGAAATATGAAGGCGATATCACTTACCGATCAGAAGTTATGGCTAATTTTAAAGTTTTTCAAAAGTAGGTAAAAGTCCAAGGTCAAGGTCAAGGTCATGGGGTAAACATTATGGTATCAACAGAAAAGTCTTGTAACAAGGAATACACATGTGAAATATGACGGCCCTAACACTTACCATTCAGAAGTTCTGGCCAATGTTATTGTTTTGCAGAAACAGACAAACAGATCAAATACTATATACTCCCAAAACTTTTTTTTTCTGGAAGCATAATCAATATGAATCTAAACTACAAGTATATCAATTCAAAAACAGATGCTGTGGAATATACAAATACCAAACAACAGGAAAATCAGATATAACCCTGATTATAACTGGACTAGATCAAGAAATACTCAGTTGGGATATTTGACAATGATTGTGGAATGCCTATATTACATCACTTTTCATATAAATATACTTTACAACAATCACCAGTATTGTCAGATGGATCACACCATAACAGATTCTGTGTGAAACTTAAATATCCGACTAGCAATTAGACAAGGAATTCATTTTACAAGCTGTACAAGAATACTACAAATGGACATAATTTTTACAAAATTATCAATCACTTTGATTCTTTTTCTGGTTATAAATTTTTAACTGCTGTTCATTCTGTATAAAATGTTTTAATTATTTACTTGGAAAACAATGCTCCTACAAAAAGTTGTTAGATGACTCACTCTGGGAACTTCCTTTGTCTCAGAATTTAACAGAATATCCCCTACCTTAAGGGTATGACTGTGAAATCTCAGTTCAAGGGGTAAGACTCTCGGATATCAAAACCCAAGGCTGGATAGCCAAAAATCTTGTCTCAATCAAGGACTGAGATTCCTAAGTCTTACACTTAAGGGAGGCAATGATTATTTTTTCCATCATCTAATTTGTTTCTGTTTGACGGTAAGCAATGCAATGAACAATTGGCTTATGTAGATATCAAATGCATATTCAAATACACAATTACAATTTTAAACATAAGATTGTGAAAGGATTGGAGCAAGTGAAAACTGCCACCACATTTTTGATTAATATACAACATTAACATACATCAAAATATCTATAAATCTAAGCTGACAAATGAGAATAATGCATCTAATTGTGAGTTAAAGCTACAATGTACAGCTGTAATACAAAGTTTGGTGGTGTTGTCCAGCTTCAGCAGGCCCTCATAATGGACAACACAATATGTCATCAGTTCCTGGCGGCCCCAATTATGGACAGGATAAAGAGGAAAATATTGACGATGTCGAGGTAGAGATTAAGAGCTGCAAAGATGTACTCTTCTGGTGACAGACTGTACTTGTGCTTCCCTCCAAGCATGAGCTGAGTGTCAAAGACCAGATACTGTAAAACAAGGGAGATAATCAAATGACATAAACGAGAACAAGCTGAGCGTCAAATACCAGATACTGTAAAACAGGGGAGATAATCACATGATATAAAAATACTAAGAAGTGTCAAATAAATCAAGAGATCATGTATGTCTTTTATTCACATGACTTATATAATGTCTGCTGGATAGGTGATACCTGCAATTTTGTATATCATACCTGAACAAACAGCAATTCTACCTAGAGAGAGCCATGGATTTTATAGTAGTTGTACATGTAGTTGTACCCTACAATGTATGTTGATCAATAAATGAAGAGGAATAGCAACAGCAATACTGAGAGTGATTAAGTACTAGGCTTTAAGTTGAGTTAATTTGAAAAAGTGCCTAAAATGGTACCACGAGAATCTTCAACCAACTAAACTTTAAAGTGGAGGACAATCGTGGCTCTGTGGATACAGTTGCGGGGTAAAATCTGCACTGTAGACTCTGGTGGTTCTCCTGTCCTTCAGATGAGACAGACAAAACCAAGGTCCTGTGTTACAGTAAGTTAAACAAAGAACCCTCACTGATCAACAGCCAGAAGTGCCGAGCATAGGCCGATAGCCCTTCATCAGCATACTGTGACGTTTCCATATAAATGAAAGATTATTAACTGGAACAACAACTAACAAACCAAGCCATTACATGTACACTGAATACATTGTGTAGGTCCCATCTTGATAGGCATATCATTCAAGAGGAGTGGCAATAAGACTTAATAGATAAAACGTCTACAATGAACCCTACAAGCAAGACTTGCTTCCACTGCATGTAAGACACATTACATGTTACACTGATTACATTTATGAAATCTCAAAGCCAATTTGTGACATAATAAAAGTGTAGCTGTAACTTTTAACTTGTACATAGTCAGACCAAGGGTTGATTTTACTTACTGCTGAGAAAAGCAGGGCTCCAAGACTGGCATACACAATAGACAATATCTGTAAAATAGAGAAACATATGTTAAGAAAAAGATAAAACTAGAAAAATGAAATCTGGGCCAGTTGTGATTGAGAAAACACCTTTTTCATGACTCATGCACATTGGTTTTTATACATGAATTGAAGCTATGCTTTGATATACCTTAAATAGTCGGCTAGGGTCAGATTCCTGGTCTCTTGACATTGAATGAGGAGGGGGTGGGGGGGCGGGGGGGTGGTAATAAATGAACCTGACACATCGTGGGTAAGATGAAAAGCAATCTAATTAAAATTCAATGTCTAAGTGTGCTTTACATGAAGATCTAACAAAACACTACTGACAGGTGAGATCCAATGTACATGCAATTATTTCAAAATAGAAAACGAGTCCATTTGTGACAAATATACAGGTAAGTGTCGTTGCACTTTCTTCAGTCCGACTTTGCACATGCTATGTTGAGTATTCAGTATAGAATTGTGGTAGAGTGATATTTTGAATGAAAATATCAAATAAGCAATAATGTA
>JACSZP010012670.1:0-14524 GCA_016161895.1 Pinna nobilis | reverse complement strand
CCCAGACCCTTTGATTCGAAGTCGAACACGCTAACCACTCGGCCATGGAGGCCCCTCTAACTACATGTAAATCTGTAACTACCCAAAGGCTAATGAAGTTAGGGCTGTGTCATGGGACCTCAGATTTTACCATCTCGCCCAAAGAGCAGGAAAACTGAGTAGTCCCTAACGAGGCTCAAACCCACATGGTTAGAAGAATAGCACCCTGTCGCAGTTTAGTAAATAAACCATTCTACAGATCAAAATTTGAAAACTAAAGGTAGCTCAGCTTTGTAATGCTACAGGATTCTATACTCATTTTTTTCTGGGAATTCTGAGTTACTCCTAAATTATTACACAATTTACTGCAAGAAAATAACTGAATAATACAAGAGACATAAAAACGGATGACTAATGTTGAATTTCTGACTCGGAATTCTCACAGAAAACTCAATGAATGATGACATCATTTTATATGGCAGATGTACCATGCTGTAAATGTCACTCATGTAGTCACCTTATCATGAATATGATCTGTTTTTTAGTTTTGTTCTATTTTATTGGTGTTTGATGTCACTTTCTTCACTTTTTGAGTTACATTGTGGTTGCTACAAGGTAAGCTTTGCTTTAGACGTAATCTTCTGCTTGGTTGGTTGTGTTGTTGTTTGATGTACCGGTCAAGAAACTTTTACTTATATGGAGAAATCACCTAGTGCTGATGAAGGGCGATACATTTTGGATTACACTCAGTACTTTTGGTCACTGAGAAGCAAGGTTTCTTTAATGGGCTAGCACCTCCTGTGACATGGGGCCTCAGTTACTAAATTTTACCATCTTTTCAACAGGACATGAAAAGCAAGATGTTTTTGCAGAGCAAGTTCAAGCCCAGAAACACATGATCTAAAGGCAAACTACAAAAGGGCAACAAGGAAGCAGTCATTATGTCTGTTTATCAGTCTCCTGGAAGGTCAAACACAAAGACAAACAGAGAGACATATAAAAAAGGATATGCCCATATATCTCTTATTACTGGTTCATAAAGAATACCTCTACCAATATATAACAACCAGGACAGACTTAAAACCCATAAAGTATTGCTTCCAGTATGATTTGTACATTTAATAATGAAACAGCAGTTCTGGTCAGACATGCCTCACACCTCTATTTCCGTAATTTTCTCTCAATTCACGATTCTCTGCATTACTGTCAAACTGGCTTCTAATCCATCAGTCGTTTATGGATTTATTTCTAATAATTTTTCAGTTTACTTATGATTTAGGACCGAGCAAATTTTCCGTTATTCACCGATGCTAAGACTGGTGTCAGACCAGTCAGTGGCGTACTTTGTTAATTATTTTTCGTCCATATGAAGGAAATTTTGGGGAATTGATTTATAATTGACAGATATATGTTTATCTAACCAAATGTGATGCAGCTGATGCGGTTCTTGGTGCAGAGTAATGTCTGTACTCTTTCAAACCCGACAATAAATCGTGATTAGATCGTTGTTAAGTATGATATTTCTGGTCCGCAAATTGTGAAGAATGTAATCACAAATCGCCTCACAGTGTCTTCATGTTTTATGCAACACGATCTAATGGACGATTTTTCATCAGACTCCTGATACATTTGAATTTTCCGAGAGTATTGCTAATCCCGTAATGTATCGTGGAAATTTATGTAGTGAGTACTTCTTTTGATCAAAAGACAAACCTCCAGATATTTTTCTCTAAATGAGAAATTACCCAGCTTTCCTCCCAGAAGGTCTATGATCGATGGTCCCCATGGTCCAGAATGTAATCAGCGTAACATTTGATGCATGGACTGCTTAAAAATACTTGTGTAATAAATTACTTGTTGCATTCCTTTATCCGATTAATCTGTTCTTAAATCAAGATAACCTAAAGACATTCATTTTCCTGCCAAAAAATATCACGTTGCTAATTCACTTCGTAGTAAATTCCTGTGTGAGCTTTTGCTCCAATTGACCTTTCACTATATCCTTAAGAAAAACAAAGATATTTTAAAACAATAGGCAGTACCAATAAGTGGCACCAATCTGACAATGTACCAATGACTGTAGGTTAAAGGTTAAAGGTCACAGAAACTATCAAAATGAATACTTTAAGTGAAACTTCTAAGGAATACATACATGTACCTCCGGTAGGTGTGTCATAAATTTTCAGTGAAGGTCAAGGTTACTCTATCAAAAATAATTAACGCAAATGAAATTCGTACTCTGAAAAAGCCTTTGTTTTTTTTGTTTTTGACAATCTTTCAGCCATATAGTGCCAACCATGTTTTTATTGGTGGAGGCGAGAGACTGGTTACAAATGTACTCGGAAAAAGACCACCTAATGCAAGGCTGAAACTCAAAATCATATGACTCAAACTAGTATGGCTACAATTTAGAATTTCCTTTCAAAATAGTGTTGTTATTTTCCCAGTTCAACAAAAAGCAACCAGCACTTCTAGAAGTGATCCACAAGGAAGTTAGAGGTCTAATTATAACATCACAAAGTTGACATCTTATACTAAAAAATATGTCAAAAATTCATCTCGGGATTCCATCCCTTATATGCAATGTCAAGCTTAAAGGTATAACAAAGCCAGGGGAGATAATCTCGCTTTGCAGAGAGTAGATTAAACATCATACCTTTTACAATAAGTTTCGCTGTTGATCGGACTTTATCTTTTCTCCCTCGTAATCCTGCTATACACGTATAATCCCCACCATCAGTTTTCTCAATGTCTCTTATAATCAAAGTATGGCCTTTGCCCATCAGCTGATATTTTGCTGATTTTGTATCAATTTGGAGATCATTGTGTTTCCATCGTATCCGCACATTTTCGAGATCTGCCACATTTGAGTCCACAGAAACATCACATTCAAATGCTATCGTGTGTCCTTTTTGCACTGACTTGTCTGCTAGAGGTACCTCAATTTTGATTAAATCACCTGAAACGAAGAGAAATTTGTTCAGTTCTTGAGTCTAAATGAAAATTTCTTTATACATGTATTCAAAGAAATTTTACTATCATTGCATATCAATTACAAAACAATGAAAAATGGCTTCTTATTCACATTGAACAACCATTTTTCAACTTGGTTCTATGAATTATTCTCATTTCTACATAATTCAAAACACAGGGAAATCTTAAGGCAAACTTCTCTTCAACCTGAAACATTTTGAGAAAATTGTGTACACGTATAGATAATGGATGAAGGAGTAATTAAAGAGTACCTACATGTATATGCTAAAAGATAAATGTGTCACTTGATATTTTAACTTGAAACTTGACATAAAGGTGCATGCTTTAGCATACAGCTATTTCTTAATTTACAGATTTAGTTGCAAAAATATTGTCCCAGGTATAACTGAAAGACTATCAATTTGTAAAAATAAAAGTTCTGAGAAAATGTTTGGATTGACAGTGCTTGCATGATTGTTTCTTTCACCCTTTCAACACTACAGACTAAAATGGACTGGTCCAAGAAAAAAGAAAAGAGCATACCATTCTGATACTTGGGGTTGAAAGGTTTAAACATATACAGTAGAACCTGCCATGAGAAATCACATCTCCTGCCATAGAAACATACATTGTACTCTCTAAAGATATGTGGTCTTTCAAGACAGATTCAATTGTATCTTCCTATTGCAAACCTTTGTCATTCATGCTTCTTTGCTGAGAAAATTCTCACCAAGAATAGAACGGAAATCAACAGACAAACTTCATATATGGTGAAAAAATGAAGGAAGTTTTAAATTCTAGTCACGAACATATTTGGACTAATCTAGAAATACAAATATCATTATCCTGGAAATTCAAGTTCACGTTTCCCTTGGAAATATTTGATCAAAGGAAACAGTTTTTGCAATCATCTTTACTTTTCCAAGAGTCAATTACGGCATAAAAATTTGGCGACAAATTTCTTTTCAATTCAATTTTCATCAACTTCTGTGCTATTTTGTGAATTATTGTAACTCAGTGCTTCGGGGGATTAACAATCATTGTACATGAGTGGAATAAGAAATGGCGCTAAGGAAATGGAGATAAAATAGCATCATGTGTTGTTTTCCTGAACGAATTGAATTTTGGATGACTCACTTAATTCACAAACGATTGTGTAAGTCAGGCCCCGTCATCGCTCTATCCGACTTTTCTGGCCGAATACATGTTTGTAGAGAATCATCTGTTACAATCTTATGGAAAGCAACAAATGGGTAAAATATTGTCTCACTCTAGGTAGACATAAATCTCACTTAAAGTTCAGGTAGATATTAAACCATTATGTACACAGGTTAGAATCAATGGCATAGCGAAAGCTGTCTTGAGAAACCATTATGATGAGACCACCTGTAAACAGTGACAAATTGTTGAGAACCAGTTTCCTTAATAATCTTTTTTCAATAAAACCTCTGATTTGATACCAGCTCTCTTGAGAGCTCACATTTTCATGGCACTGCGATTGATTTCCCAAGACAGAATTTACAGTAGTAAATACAATGTAAGTAGACCTATTAAGTGCAGCTACCACCACCTCACTTAAGAGACTGTCTCACAATTAAGACAGACCATCAAATTCAGTCTGTTTATCATTACTCTAGTGTATTTCCTCACTAAGATGACCAACTCATCATTCATAGCAATTCTGGCCAATCATTTCAGTTGTCTAAATAGCGAGATTCTGCTGTACTTGTATTGCATAGCATAGTGGCCAACTATCTGACAATGCTTTCCATTCAACTTTATTTTCGGGTTTAACTGCTACTTGTGTATAGTTATCTAACTGTATTGTAGTTGTAATCTCTTCTTCAGCAATAATACTTGAGACCATGGCATGACTCAAAAATTGTCAAACATGGCATAAAAAAACCAAAAAAATCTAAACAAGTAAATTGAAGAGCAAGAGATAGAGGGATTGAGAGAATTAAAACCGAGCAACAAATCAACAGAATCACCTAGGAAAAAGCATCGGCCACTTAAAATAAAGATTGTTTTATATGAAAATCACCATAAAATGACTCACGACAGACTTTCTTATGAAAACTCGTGCTGTACTTAAAGGTTCGTTTGCAAGGTATAATTTGTCAAATGCGTCAAATATATTTGGCAAAGATGGAAAGCTTTTAGTTTGGGGAAAATTGTTAATCAGTGCATTAAAGGCTGAACTCTTCAATCTGTTGAAACCATAAAAAGGAAATAAACAGACCCAGGATTTCCACAAGGATAAACCCTACTTTTCCTTGATTCAAATGCTGATTCCAACATCAGTTTTCTGTCACAGTAATGAAACAAGTCAATGAAGTTTATGGCAAAAGACTCATGAAAAGCTCAATAATTTCAATAATTCCGTTGTAAATAATTGTCAGCGAGAGAAAAAAAGGACGTGATTTGAAATTCTGAATAACAGGAAAACCAAAATGGTCTGGGTCACTCAAATGCTTGAATAAATTTGGTAATAAATTGTAGATGAGATAATTTATATTTATTACCGGTACTCATTTACTTTTTATCTTGTAGTTTTATCTAATGATGCTAAAACGTTTGAACCATATCTCATTCTTGTAAACCCACATCATTGTGGCTCATCTAAACATGTATAAGTCATCATGACAACCTTATATCACATTTGCAAAAATCCTGAAATGCTAAATTTTTAGATATCTATATAGCTATTGTTTGCATATAAAAGTTTTTGCCAGCTACTCTCGGTTGCTACGCATAAAATTGCTATCAAGTGAAACCTCTCCATGGCGATAGAAATGCCTATCACATAAGTTGCTTTTCTGTATGTAGTCTCTCGAAAAGCTGGTCTCTGAGACAATACAGGAGTCTTTCAAGAAAAGTGGTCATCTCAATACTGATCTTCTGATACAATGTTTCTCATATGACTGTCAGATTATTTCAAGACAGATGGACACTCATGAAAGTGGTCATTCAATAGGACTGATAACTTATGTCATGACACGAGTCTTTCAATACCACTGGTCTCTCATGACTGGTATTTCAATATGCTCTTCAAGTGAATGTGATCTTAAAAGACAGGTGGTCACTAATGACAGTGCTCTCACTGGTATCTCATAACATCAGTCTTCAAGACAGGTGGTCATTCATGATTGTCCTTCAAGACAATAAGTGACCACTTTCAATAAGTGGTCACTTATTATGATGGTCTTTCAAGACAGATTCCACTGTTCTTCTCTATAGAAAATTGATTCTTGGTTGTAATAAAATAACTCAATTAATCAAATACTACAAACATGCACAGCACTTATCACAAACTTTTTTTTCGTGATTACATGACATATTTTTCTCCAATTTGTTTTGATTACTGCTAACAAACTGTTAATATCTATAAATATGATTGATAAGGATAAGAGGTCTTATCTGTAGCTGATAATCAGTGAATCCTGTGGCTGACTGTAAAATTGTATTACTGTGTGCAATCCATCTCAATAATTCACTAATGACCTTTTGTTTTTGTAACACCTAAATATTTTTTTTTCATCTTTTTTATGTTAAAACCCATGAAAATCTGGTAAATACCAAAAAAAAAATGACTCAAAAAGTCACCCAATTTCCATCATATAAGAAATAAAACATGAATATGCTAGTACTGGAAGATGTGAACAGAACTCAGCAGTTCTCAGATTACTGTGTACAATACATCTCAATAATTCACTAATGACCTTTGCTTTTTGTAACACCTCAATATATTTTTTTATTTTGTTGATGTTAAAACTTATGATTTGTTTGTTTTGTTGTTATTTAACGTCCCACTCAAGAATATAAAACTTATGAAAATCTGGTAAAAACAAAATACATGTGTATGAGACAAAAGTCGCTCAATTTCCATCATATCATTATAAGAAATATACCTGATTATGATAGTACTAAAAGATGTGAAAAGAGCTCTGCAGTAGAATGTACAGTTTTAGTGTGAGAGCTATATTCAAATATTAAATGGAGGTGGCAGGTATTTTCCAGTCTTTCTGACGAGACATTTAAAATCAAGGTTTTGTGCCATGGTAGGTGTCAGCTCATTGAAAAATCCTGGCTGCTCAATGACATAGTTTTGCATGAGCACAGGACAGAATTTGAATTCCTTTACATTCGAGTGTGTCATTAGATAACAACTAGGTGTGAACAACCATACAGATCATCAAATCTATGAAACTGTTGCGAGGAAATAGTAAAAAAAAAAATCCTGAGAGAAAAGTTGACAGTCCTATTGAAATTAAGTGTCAGCACTGAACTAGGTGTCATCAATAATAGAAAATAAACAAGGTCAATTGTCAATATTTTCTTTATATTTCATATTTCAACCTACAGCATCAACAGTAACTCAGTCACTTAATAATTCATTTCATCACGTCATCCGGACCAATCAGAATATAATACACCCTGACAGAATTGTGTTTTATTGTCTGGTTCACTGAAGCTCTTTGTATTAAGCTGAAAACTGTAAGATTCAGAGTGCACTGAATCGACTATGACTAGCAAGACAATCTCCAAGGAGCAGGGGAAGTCATTGTACTAATGAGTTTATGTAGAAGTTTTAAAATCTATAATAATCAGTACTGTGAGACATAGTTTTGTTTATTCATTGTCATTTATGGCACAAGAGCAAACATAACACAACTCAAGAAATCATTACTATATCACTTCTGCTATTCTGAAGTGCAACCAACAAAATAAAAATCCAGACAAATCCAAATCCCATAATTTTGCCCTTTGCAATGAAATGAAATGAGAAAATATAGACATATATATGTTATATATGACATTCAGGGTAGATATAAAACCCATTTACCTTTCCAAATATTAGTTTCAGAGACATTATAAGTACACTCAACCTTGATATGATTGGGTTTAAATACCAAAAAGCGCCGACATGGCCTAGTGGTTAGCATGTTCACCTGCCTATGACATTGTGCGTTTGAAGTCATGCCACACTACGATTGGCTGTCCATGTTCTTCTGTTGAGATTGGAGTAAAGTTTCACAGTAAATGTCGACAAGTTAAAAAACCCTCCTAGCTCTACGGCCACACGTGCTGAGCATTAGGTTAAATTTGTCGCCCTTCATCGGCACACGGTGACGTCTCCATGCAAGTAAAAGATTCTTGATTGGGACATTAAACAACAATACAAAATTAACCAACTCATGATACCACGAAACATATAGAGCAGATAATTGTGAAAACAATCTGAATGCCATAGAATAGGCTACAATGACATGAAATTCTTAACTGGCATGAAACATTTTGAATGGCACATTTCACCAGTATATCAGTTTCCAAAACACAAAATTGTAAAGCACCCACTTAAGAATGAGACACAAAACAGAAGTCTTTATAAAAAAAATTTGCATCTGTACAAAGGCTACGTAATTTGTCACAAATCAACTAGAGGAGGTAAAAGCAAAAAATAACGTGTAGGTGTAAAAACCTACATAACATGTCGCATTTTAATTCTTCTCAGCGTGATACCAGGAAAGTCATCTTATTAGATAAACACGAGTAGATAGGAGCTTTGACATATCACCCGCTTAATGGCGGAAAAAACAGCAAACTACAGCTAAGGTCTTAATGAGAATTACATTGAAAGTGGACAAACCCGTGTATTGAAGGTTTAATGTGTTTTTCCTACACTTGAATGAAGTGATAAGATTTATGTAAGCTTTGGGTGATGGACTAACATCCATTATTTGTTTTTGTCGAGTAAGGAATTGATTTGATTATAGTCCTTTTCCTGTTGGGAAATGAATTTTACATACAGTGCACAAACGGAAAATGAGAAAAAGAATTATTTGATTCATAAGGAGAGTGTGTCAATGTTATCTAGCAATGGCTGGAAGTGAAGGAAAAATTATATTAAATTCATTTCTCTGTTATGCTGTTGAATACATTCAAACCAGTGAACCCTAGAACTCTGTTTGCTGTTGTCAGCTGGGAGATGGTTGCTTAGCAACAAATCTACATCAACATCCATGTTTGATGAATATTTGATAATGTGTACAACATTAATTTGTGAGTTTTATACATTCATGTATATCTGTATGTTTGAAAAAAGAAAGCAAGCTTAGTTGAATAAATATGGCTGAAATACAAAGCTTCCTTTCAAGGCCTGTGACCTTATTTGTAAACAATTAAAATCAGTCATAAAATGATAAATTGGAAGAGATGAAAAATCTATAAAGTCATAAATTCCTAGACTATATAAAACGATATGAAATATTTAGAAATTGCAAATGAATGATTACAACAGAATTCATTTGTAAGAATTTCTGTCAAAAGTGCTTCTAGTTTGGTGGACATTTGGTGTATCATTTATGAGTCATGAACCAGATTTCATTGTGTATGAAACATTCAACAGGGCCGCCATGGTCGAGTGGTTAGCGTATTTTTCTTCGAATCGAAGGGTCTGAGGTTCGAATCAGCGCAGCACTCCTCTGCGGTCGGTTGTTCCTGTCTTTCGTTTGAGACAGTAAAATCGGAGGTCCCGTGTCACAGTAGCTGTTGTCGTGTTAAAGAACCCTCCCTGCTCTACAGTCACAAGTGCTGAGCATGGCAAAATTTGTCGCCCTTCACCAGCAAACGACAACGAAACATTCAAGAAACATGGTTTGAGTCAAAGCTGTTGCATGACTGGACTTTCCTGTCCTGCAGATTAGAGTGTAAAACCACTGAGGACCCTGTTTCTGTCAAGAATTAGCTTTGTTCATTTTGCTAACAATTTTCTGAGTCCAGGGTGAGCGCTGCATTAGGCCACATTTATCACCCCTCACCGACATATGGTGACGCCTCCATATAGGAGACGTAGGACATTAAACAACAAAACAACCCGGACAACCGAATTTCACAAGATTCCAATTTCTAAATATAATAATGAGAATAAATCAAGAATACAAATACACATGTAGTAAGTTTATGTGATACATCATCTACTTCCTCCATTAGTGTCACTATCAAAGTGTCATATGACCAATTATAGAAAACCTACATTCAATTTCTCGAATAAGATAATGATACTTGATAGAAACAACATTTAATTTCCATAGACTAACATATTACATATCTTGGCGAAAGTTTACAGCAGCAAAAAAAAAAAAAAATACGAATGTCAAAAAGAATTGGTTGGAAAAGAATTCTATCACCCCTTGAAGCGACAGATGAAATATCCCAAATAAAGATACAAATCAATCTAAATTTGACATCAGGATACGAACCAGTTATTACAGAGTGCACAAGAACTAATCAGCATAATCTCATGTGGCGTAAGGCAATTAGAGATAAACAGGTAAACGGAGACCAATAAAAACACCCGATACAAAAGAAATATGGCGAGTGACAGGTGAACTCTGTGGCATGTGGGAGTTCATACCTAAAACTGCGACTGTCAGTCAGAAGTGTAGTGTGACATGCCATAGCGAGGAAAACAACACAGGGATTGTATGAGATTTCAATGAAGTTGTCACCAAGTTGTATAGTTCATCTCGCTTCATCAGCAGTCTTCCTGACTCTTTTAATATTCAATGAATCAGATAATTAAGACAAGATATTTATCAATAAGACACCTTACAATCAAATCTATCCTCAATCTCAGATACACATCTTATCATTTTCACCTGTAATTTTCTATTCCGACTGATTTCTCGTTATTTCAGATTTACCTGCAAATATGGACTTAGAGAACCTGGAACACAATGAACCATGTTGAAAGAGAGTAATCTGACATTTAACATGAGTGTCCTTTTTCCTTGAGTATTCATGTCTGTGGGTTGGTTAAGTTGAATGCATCTTTGTTTAATGTCCCACTCAAGAATCTTTCACTTATATGGAGACGTCACTGTATGCTGGTATACCCATATGGAGACATCACTGTGTGCCACTGAAGGACAAAAAATTTGGCCTATGCTCCGCACTTGTGGCCATAGAGCAGTGAGGGTTCTTTAATGTGCCAATACTTACTTTAACGTGGGATCTTGATTTTTGCTGTCTCATCCGAAGGACATGGACAGTGATCAACTACAACATGGTGCAGATTTAAACCCACAACCTCATAATCAGAAGGCAAACACGCTAAACACTGAACCACAATAACGTCTTGATAAATCATTATACTCTTTAACCCTATCAACCCCAACCCTCAAAATGGTATGCTCTTTTCTATTCTTAGTTCAGTCCATTACGGTCTGTGGTGTTGATAAGGTTGATATAGGAAGGAGTCATGGCTTCATGGTATAGCGCTCATGGATTGGAAGCACTTTGGGAACAACTACAGCAACAAATAACAACAAACCACTCTATCAATTTTACTTGAAATTCTAAATTTTTCAGTCTCCCATTATATGTGTATCCATGTGTTTCATCAGCAGATATAACAAGCTCAAATGTTCTTGCTATTCATCTTTTTCTATCAAGCGAGTTGCTCTCTAATGCAGAAAACATTTGCATTTCTTGATTTGACATTAAAATAGTTCCATGTCTAAAATCGATGCAAGTGACAAATCATGCCTTCCTTACAATTCAAGCCCTCCCTGGAGGGCAATAAACCTTACTGTAACAAGGATCTCTTAAAGATATTAAGATAAATACTGCCTTTGTCTGAATTCAGAGAAAATTTACATTGACAGTCAAATATGCCTGAGGAGTGAACTTCATGTAAAGGTCACCTTGGAAATAAAATGCAAGCCCTCAAATTCCATATTGAACAAACCTAGGAGCTATGACCACATGGTTACAATATGTTCAAATTTATACCTTACAAGGATATTCCAAAACAGTTTTTGTTTCAGAAAGAGCAATGCAAGCTCAAAACCCACAAAATGATTCTACCACTGCCACTAATGAACACGGCTACTGATAGTATCACTACTACAACTAATAATGCCACTACTACTTTTTCATCTACCACTACTGCTACTCCTAGGTACTACAACTCCCGCCTCTGATGATACTATTACAACTACTACTTCTATTAATGCTATTACTATAGTCACTACAACTTCTTTGCTACTAGTACTACTACTTCTACTATTACTACTACTGCTACTTAAACTACCATTACCACTACTCCCACTACCACTGAAAATGCTTCCACTGCTTCTTTCACTATTGCTACTCCTACTACTACTACTTCTACTAATACTCCAACTACTATTACAACTCCCATTACTACTACTTCGCTCCTACTTCCACTACTACTACCACTACCAATGCTACTGCTGCTGCTACTTATATAATATATATCATTCTTTTGAGGGCATTATAACGGACTGGAACAAGGAGTGTGATCAAATGATGGCATAGTACCAAACTACATGCACATTTCAATATTGGTCCTGATCAATCCCAGAATGCTGTGTACTTTACCCACAATACTTGTCACACTCTCTCTAAGAACAGACTAGTTTGATTGGTACCTAATGTGTGGTCAGGGGTGGACGTGCTAACTTTGTCAGGTTCTGTTCATTTTAGGAGGAGTTGTCACACTCCCAGCTAACACCTGGTCCGCCATGTTTATGTTCTATATATGAGTTATCTCACACTTGGATAGTATTAATGGCAACAGTTTGACACTCTATTTTCTGCTCTTGGATACAGAGAGACACTCACAAATCCCTAAAGCTGTTACTCTGTGGTTAAAATTAAATTACCCCATCTGCTCGCTCATTTCATTTTTCAAGTTCAAAGAAGTCAATAACAAGAATCAATATGCTTTAACTAATGAAGGGGATAAGACTTGGATGCTGGTAAGATTTAGAGTAAAGCTCATTTATCAGTCATTACATCCTCACTGCTACACAGGAATGAGGGCTGGATTAGCCCATCCATCTTGAGCACACTACTTGATACAGTCTAACCTGCCTTAGCGACCTTAAATTAAAGGACTATACAAGTCTTTTGTGCCCTAAATGTATGGTTCCCTTAATGACCTTTTTCTATATAAATCACCTGAATTAAGAGACCAACTGTCAAATTCTTCTTATTACAAGATAAACTACAAAATTAATTTCCTTTTGGTATGTGACACTTTCTTCATCATGCCACAGACTCTGAGAAAACAATGCATGACTTAGCATGTAACCCTGCTTTAGCCCCCTAACAAACACAATTATAGAAATAAATTGAGCGAAAAATTTATGGCAATATTTTGTTCTATATCTCAGTTGACACTCACTCAGTTCAGAAGAAGAGGAAAAAATCCATGTTACACAACACATTTCTGTCAAACTTGAAAATATCCTTTATTTTAAAATGTCGGCATCATAAAGGCTAGGGATTTGAAAAAAAGAGAGAACAAATGATTGGACTGACAATTTATTCAGCATAATTTTGATCACCAATGAAAACTACTATGAAACCAGTTTCAAGAGGCCATTCCTACAGCCATGGAAGTGTTATCTTTCAAGACTGATAGTTTCTTATCACAGCTTTTTTTTAGAAGACTATATTTAAAAAATGTTTTCTAATACATATAAGCTGCATGTCTCTGAAGGGTGATTGTTTCATATGAGAGTGATCTCTCAAGACAGATTCTATAGTTTTTTCTGGTATTATACCATTAAATTTGTGTATTCAATAAAGCAGACAAAGCTCATTCAAATTTCTAGATAAAAAAGCTCTGAACAACAAGAAAAAAAAATCACCCTGGGAATGTGGGCAGGATGACAGGGGTTAAAGAAGAATAAATTTGTCACATGTTTTTTTTATCTTTTAGTCTGTGTCTGTCACTGAAGTACAATTATTGATTTTTTTGCTGGACAGAAAACGCCATCATAAATAACGATCAGAATAAAAAGAGGAAATTCTGTTACATTTCCTGGCCGTTTTACTAACACAATTATGTCGCCTAACTGTAACACAATATACAGTCAAATTTTCCGAAGACGTCAAAGTTTTGTCTCCAGCTTCTCATTCCCATCTCATCTCTCGGTGACGGACATCAAATTTTATCGATCTTCCAGCATTCTGGAAGGTTACCAAATTACAGTGAAACCACTTTATGTAGATGACCTTAGCAATTGACAGCACAATGTGTTGTAAAATGGAGGTGGTCTTCTAGGTGAGGTTGTAATAGTCTAAGATATGAATGGATGGCCTGACTAGTGAGGTGGTCACCTAAGGGAAGTAACAGCTGAAAATATTAATGAATGGTCGAATTAGTGAGGTGGTCTCCTAAGTGAGGTTGTAATAGCTTAGAATATTAATAAATGACCTGATGAAAAGGATGATTAGTCAGATGATCACCTATGTGAGATTGTAATAGCCTAAAATATTAGTGGATGGCTTTGTTATAGTCAGATGTTTTCCTAAGTGAAATTGAAATAGCCCTGAATATTGACAAAGAAACTAAGTTTTAGGGTACTTGGTAGTTCCAATATATTTTTTAGTTAGATAACTGGGGCCTCCGTGGCCGAGTGGTTAGCGTGTTCGACTTCCAGTCGAGAGGCCAGGGGTTCGATTCCCGCAGAAGCCACTCCGCGGTTGGCCGTCCCTGTCTTTCGGATGAGACAGTAAAAACCGAGGTCCCGTG
>JACSZP010012667.1:3912-15101 GCA_016161895.1 Pinna nobilis | reverse complement strand
GACAAATCTATTTACATAGAGGTCAAACTTGCATGAACTTCAGGATCATATCTTTGTCATCAGCAAGTATGTCTGTAGGACATATTTCTCGCATCTCTGTAGATTTATGTGAAGAGGTTGAGAGGCTGTTTCAGCAACTTTGTGATCAGCTTAAAGAATTCTATGAGCTCATGAAGACCCTGATCTATGTAACAATTCTTTAAGTTCCCAAAAGAAGAAGAGGGGGGGGGGGGGGGGGANNAGGGGGGGGGGGGGGGTCATGCATACAGTGACCTACAAGTACACAGATATTCACTTGTTCTTTTAAGAGTCTTCTTACCGTATTCATGGATTTTTGTAATTGAAATTCCGGCATTTATATTTTAATGTTTGTTGAATCAAATGATTTGTAGCTGTGATTATATAACTCATCCTTCCATTTTTTGTTTTGAATTTATGTAGATTTTGCATTGCTGATCTCTTGTTTGGTGTACATTAAAGGGGAGGTAACTCCCAAGTGCAATATTGAACACTGTCACAGAAAATGGACTTTGTTACTCACTGTATCTGTCTATTTGAATTTCTTCATAATATTTATGATGTGAGCACTTTATTTGCTCTTATACTTACAAGAGTTTCTTTTTCTTATCTTGGATGTGTTCTGAAATGAGGTACTATTATTATTTTGTTGTTGTTGTGCAACTTACGGAATGTGAAACATCATTAAAAATGGCTGTACCTGGTGGAGAACTCCATCTTCTGGTAAAGAAAAAATTCCACTGCATTTTTATAATTTTGACTAAGAAAATTATTCTTTGGTTTTTCAATTTCATTGGTTTTTTTAGGAGTCTGGATGTTTTTAGACACTGACTTCTGTCAAATTATGAGCTTGTAAAGGGGAGACAATCCCTACTAATACTATTTATATTTTCCTGAAGTATTTATATGGCATTGCATGCACTTCCTTATAATTTACTGCTCCAGATATACACTCCACATAGTAATGAAATGTTGAGAAATTACTCAGTCTGATGGAAAACTGGCTACCTGTTGTAGTTCTGGTCCTTTACGGTATTTCTCACATACAGCAATTCATTTTAAGGTGACATCTAGTGGCAAAAAACTGAATTGGTTCAGATGAGCCAGTCAGTAGTCTCCATGCATTCAACCACTTTTTTCTTGCACTGTACATGTATTATGGTACATGTGATCATAAAGCTGTCTGTCCCTTATCCCTGGGTTACCATTTCAACTTCGGGGCTGCCGTAGCCGAGTGGTTAGCATGTTCGACTTCATAGGCAAAATTTGTTGCCCTTCAACGGTACATGGTGACATCTCCATATGAGTGAAATATTCTTGAGTGGGATGTTAAACAACAAAACAACAACCATTTCAGCTTCAGGTATATGTATATATATATAGCACTCTTTTTTCTCACTATTACAGTTTTTCAGATTGAGAAATGAAAACGATCTTTGATAGTAAACAAATTTGTAGAATTGTAATCTACAGTATCTATGCAGAAATAGCTGATGTCTTGCACAGATTCTGTTACTGTGTTGATTTGGTTGGAAGCATATCTGTTAAAGGCAGTCTTAGTCAGAACAGGGCACCTTGCCAGAAGTCAAATCTTCCTCCGTGACACATGGCCTGGCTCTATAGCAAGAGGAATAAGCCAGAGTCCCATGGAATTGTGATCAGGGCCGTCTCCCAGGACAGGATTTATTTCAAAGATTGTTTAACTGATTTGTATTTTCTCCATAATTGGTCTCTTATTAATCCACCCACTCCCCCCAAAAATGGACTCTTTCTTAAACCAATGATTTAGGCAAGTTCAAATGTGTCTGTAAGGGGTGAATTGGTTAAGAAAAATGGTCTCTCCTGACAGTAATGTCTCAAAACAGGTTCAACTGTATTATTCGACTATTGCAATATAAGTAATATTTTTGCGTGATCTGGATGGTATACTCAGAGGGTGAAGCATTTATGACTTGCAGGCCAGTTTTAGGTTTTACACGATTTTAACATTTTTATTTACATCGGTGACATAATTTGCAAGTTGTTTTTGAATACAATTTTTTGTTTGAACATTTGGTGATAAGACTTTGTTATTATAATACTTTGTTACGTAGATATCATTGAATGTCAGCAAATATATATCAGATATCAGGTGTAATGATGTCTGACACAGCAATCAGATATCATCTGTATTCCGATATCTGGTTCCACAAGTAGTTTCTTTTTACCCGACATTGACACAGAAGTTGTTTTCATAGCATTCGTTCCCAATTTCTGGCCGGAGAGGAAACTTACAATTTGCCAATAGGTGACATCCTCTTTATCTAGTCTTTTGCAATGTGGTTGTACAAAGGAGATTTCGACTTTGGGATGCAAATTAGGGTTCTTTTTCACACAAAAATCCTTGGATTAAAGTCCTGCTGTCAAAATCACTTGTTATCGTAAGTTGGCAATTTTTTTGTTCTTTCTCGTATTCTGTAAATTTTACGGAAACGAAATTATCACTTGCAATTAAATTTGATTTTGATAAATAATCTTAACTGGTTCTTATCTAAAATTTGGTGCATTCAATAAAAAATATTCAGATATTATGCACTTGTGACTTACGAGTGGTTTTAACTTTAGGATTATTTGTGATAAGGACTCCAAGTGTCTATCCCAGTATTACACAATACAGAGCACCTGTAAGTCTTATAGATGCCAGATTAAATAGGTAATGAATTATTCATGGTTGACTGATTTCTGTGACTTTTCAGTCCGACCACATCGTCATCTGTAAGTTTCTTCTTTAAAACATTTCTTGTATTGTTACGATTATTTTTTACCTCCACAAATCATGTGATCCCCTCTTGGGATGTTTATCATTAGTTGTACAAACTTACCATAGCTTTCATATATCCACGAGTGATCAGTTTTGATGGACACGGCAGTGTGGGTTCAGCAGTGAAGTAAACAATTTTATCCATTTTAAATGCATCCAAGAACAAACTTATGCAGTCAAGAACAAAATAAATCGATGTTCAACAAAATATACGCAGAAAAAACGGTAATTTCTATAACTACTGTAAACTTGACAAGAAACAAACCCGTTGAACCTCGTCTCCATCAACTCGGGATAACTTGGATATTAACCCTTTCAACCCCAAGTACCAGAATGGTATGCTCTATTCCATTGTCTGGACCAGTCTATTTCGGTCTGTGGTGTTGAAAGGGTTAAGGAAGAAAACTCATTTTCCAAACTCTGTGTTCATCGTCCTTCTACTGAACAAGTTCTTTGACATGTTATTATATCTCCCCGTGTACATTTTTCACACTAAATGTTTATGACTTGGTTGGATTTGTAAATAAACAACGGATTTTTATCGCGCTACTTGTTGTCTTGTTGTATGATTCAGACTTAACAAAGAGTTGAGCGGGTTAACTAAGATTTCCTAGAGCCGTCATGGTTCCCTTGGTAGAGTGCTGTTCTTTTAGACTTAGAGGCCAAGAGTTCAAGCTTCCTCAGAGGAGATAAGCATTGGCTATATACTTTAAATGAAACAATAGAAATGCAGACTGGATCTGTAACTATGCTTGTGTCCAAATTGAAAAAAAAAATGCTGAAAACTATTACCTCGCATGAAATACGTCATAACAATATGTCCTATCTAAAAAGGGCATACAAAAGTCATACAGGCAAATATTTGAAGCCCTTTACAGGAAGTCAGTTGTGCCACCATCTGTCACTTTTCCCCACTCTCTCTGTCAGTCTCTCTCTTATGTAAAAGAAAACAAGGGACACAACTGCATAGTTTTTTCTGATTTTAGTTTTAATGCATGATTCTTACACTCTTGCGAGATGGATAATAATTATATCTGCATTTACTAAGATACAGTACATACTTTGAAGTGCGCTGGATGGACATACTCAATATTACTGATGATGAACTGACCGTTACTATAAAGTGACCCTAAACATCAGCATCACGGAATATGCATACACTGAGATTATACAAGACTTGGAGAGGTGCCAAAATAAGTACAGATAGGTCAGCAAATATTGACAACCACATCTCTTTGATTTTTGGCTCAAGAAAATTTTAAAGAACGGCTAAGATAACCTGGACATGATAGTCCTGGACGACTGTTGATTCTTCTGTATGCTTTTACTTTAAGATGATATCCAACAAAGTGTCACCTTAATAAAGGTCATTTCAAAGACAAACAACAGTAAGGTCAAAGGTCATTAGTCGCATAGATCAGTGATAAAGGAACAGAAAACTTGGGAGACAGAGATTTAGGTCATAAAAGAGGAGTGTGTCTAAAATCTATGACTTTTTAAAGTCATTAATGAAGAATAGACTGTAGACACTTGGCTAACCTGAAGTTTTTTTTAACAACAGGAAGTTAAGGGGCGGGGCGTACATATTAGGTGATGCTGATGTCGTGACTCACTTCCTTAATACTCTTAAAAGCTGTAGGATATATATATATAATAGTGATACATGACTTGCTGAGTAAACACATTAAATAACAATGGAAGACATCACATCAAAATCCCAATTATCATGAAGGATGCAGAATAATATGTTACTTAGTAAAAATTGTACTTTGGTATGGTCTACACACTGTCAATACTCAATATATAAAAAAAAAAAAATCAGTAGAAAGAGGAGAGGGTTTAAAAAGCAATGATTGGGTTAAAAATGTCACGTGCATTTTTATATATGTATCTCAGAGTTACATATTTAAAAACTTTTGATTATGCGCGAAAAGAGAAAAAAAAAACAAACACAGGCAAAAGGCATACACTCATACAAAAGAAACATTTTGGCAACTGCACTCATTAAAACATACAATACTGCTATAGGCTTGCTAGCTACAGTTACAACTTTAATGCAAAAATTATGTCAAGTGATTACTTTACTACTACTATTTTTGTTTTAATTGGATTTACAGACCCAAGTATTACCCTATCCCCAGGTCCCCTCCCCAGGGAGATTCTTAAAACTGTTCCGATGATTGACAGATCTTTGACATTTCACAAACTAGTTTGTTTTTGGAGGTCTCCTCCATACACCCTTATACACATACACTCACCCACACGCCTATCACACATACAGTAATTTCAAGCTTAAAGAGCTACGTTTTTTTTCTGAAGCTTACTCTAGTTATCTCCCCTTAAAAAATGAAAATAAAAAGCCAAAGCTTTTTTTTACCAAGCCAAATGTTATACAGGGAATTTTAGTGTCACATTTTTCTTTTTCCTTTTAATAACTAACCTGCATTATTTGGAGATTTAACACTGTTTTATGAAATGTCAATAACTTTTGACTTCTCATTCTCTCTGCACGATTAGAACCAACTGAAAGACAGTGCCACATGAGATAAAAGACTATCTCCTTTAGAGAACCAACTTCATCCAAAGACTACAGCAATTCAGTCACCCTTATTCTAGGCTAGCTAATTAGGCCTCATACTTGAGACTCATCTGACTATTCAGACCAGTCATGTCTATTCTGTCAGGTGCCCTCTGGTAACAAATCTCACTGTCCACTATAACCAGAGTGATGTACATGTAGCTGTGACACCATATTACTTTGGTACTGCAGGAGTAAAAAACATTAAATGTCCTTTAAAAATGAAAGACTTAATTTTCAAAATTTGAAGTTTTCTCAAAATAGCTTGGATCATTTAGAAAGTTGGCAGAGCTTTGACAATCACAGCTTAACATCAAATAAAATACAGTTTTTCAACTATGTAAAAAACATTTGTGTCTAATTGGTGACTATAAAAAAACAACATAGGCAAAAACCACACAAAATAATTTGTAGTTGCTGACAGGAGTTACTTCCCCTTTGCATATATTAACATATAACATAATCTTTAAAAGAATTTACTGGAAAAGTTCACACTACAGCTCTACAACTTTCTATACTACAATGTCATGCAGGATAAGAACGAAGATCATCTCATTCATTCTGCTACCTCACTGAATCACTCTGTGCTGGCAAGAGTTATGTCCCCTTGCACAGGCAAGTGCTACTTCCCTTTAATACCATTACAGTACAAGATGTCAGATAATTGAGACTAATTATCTATCTGATAGTGAGTAGTCTACCAAGTGATAACATCTTTCTTGTGGCATTCATTGACAAAAGTTATCTCCCTTTGCTTGTTTATTTCTAAAAAATCAAACTGAAGAAACAGAGTTACTTCCCTTGACGATTTCCTTAATTGTTCGGATAGAGGTCTCTTTTTTTAATGTATACCAGGGCCTATTGAACTTTTAAATTGATACAAATTAAAAATCATGGTCCTGAATTTCTTTGCCATTGGTTATTCTTACTTTTGTGGATGCATTCAATAAAATCCAGAATTATGCATTAACATTGAGACTTGTTCTCCAACAAAAAAATCCAATTTGGTGACAAATGGAAAGGGCAATGTAGACTCAGATTAAACTTAAGATCTTTAGAACTATCATCCCAGTAGAATCTGCTATCCTCCTCTGACCACATTTTTATCAACTGAAGGATAGATACAATTTTCTTTAGGAGATAACAACAAAAGTATGATGGTTTATGATAAAAGTCACATAGACAAAAAGCTAAAAACTGTGAAACAAAAATTATTCTTGGCAATACATTGCTAAATATATATTATTATATATACACATAATTATACATATATATGAAATTATAAAAACAAGAAAATAATACAAAGAAAAAAATGAATTGTGTATTTCACCAGGGTTTTTTTTTAATATGGATTAAAATGTTTATGAAAATGACTGCACTAAGATAAACCGTCAATGACGAAATCACAAAATCAAACATAATATAAATCCTAACAGAGTTTGAGAAGAGAACGAAAAAAAAAAAACAAAAACAAAAAAAACAACTAAAAAAAACTAGCAAATTAAAGGCTCCAAACAAAGAGCCTGAAATGCTCAGCAAGCAAATTTTCAAAAATGAGTAAGATATATATTCGAAAGCTCATGACTTGCAGTTTTAAAACCTAGACTTGAAAATATTTGAACTCGTTGAAGTATTCGTGGCAATTTTAGGGATTTCTATTTTTACTGATGGTGAGTGGGGATGTAGGACACAGCTCAGAACGGCATGGCCATTGTAAAATCATTAAACAGGCCAAATCTAGTTCAAAGGGTCTCAATGGTTTTAAATGGAAAAAAATCTCTTTTTAGAAGCTAATGATGACGACTAAAAATGAAGTAAACTGAAGTAAAAGATACACTGAAACTGAAGTTCACAGAAGCTCCAAGGCAATTTCAGACCCTGGTCATCATAGACATATGCTATGGTGAATTCTGGGAGTTGATAGAGAACTTGTAACCTTAGCTGGGTCAGACCCTACTCAAAATAGCCCGTATCCCATAGTGAATTCTGAGTGTTGCTAGAGGACCTATTAGATCACCTGGGTCATGCTTCAATATTTCATTATTCTGGTAGTATGTAAATACTCTTAAGCGATTCCATCCTCAGATATTGGGCTCAGACTACCCCATGCAATTACGTGTATTGAACAGATTTGGGATGTTAGGGCATTGGTCTCATATCCCTGTGCCTCCTTATCCCGAATCAAATCTAACTAGTGCCACTCACGACATGAGAAAAGTTGCCTGCTAACTTACTGTGGGTTGTACATATTTGCCACCAAACAATTTCATTGGGCTATTCTATCTTCCATCAATCAATTCTACATGCCATCCCTATGTCAGATCACTGATGGTGGCATAAGAAGAAAAATCAAGAGAAAGCGATATACAAAATCCAACATTTATATAGTGCCTATCACCATAGATTGTGAATACCACATTTATACTAGGCCTAATAAACATAGTGATTTAGGTCTATCACATATATAATACAGCAGAATTTTGACTTTGTTTGAGAAACAAGAGTTACTTCCCTTTCCCTGCTCTTCCTATGTAAGATCAGATGGCCCCCACAAAATCTACTTTATTAATAAAGATTTCATGCCGGAGTAAAGATTTCTTGCATTACTGAAAAATTGGCAGAAAACAGTTCTTTATTCAAGAGGACCTTAGCAAAAGGATAAAAAAAAACCCAGGAAAAGCAAAAATTATGAGAAATATAGCTCCTAACGTGTATACATGAATAAATTCATTGCTATTGTGACCGTTTTCTTCTTTAAACTTTACCAATTAAGTGTACAAATTTACACATAAAAATGGCAATTCATATACATTTCTCAAATAACAGTACATATGGATACATGTAACAGTGTTAAAATATGTAGCAAAACTGTCATACAATAAAAGCAAAATTTTCTTAACAAATTTTTCGAGAAAAAATAAGCAAAAAAAAAAAAGCAAATGCAAGAGAAAATCTTTCTATGTACAATTATATAGGATTAAAAACAAAGCTGAGATTACGAAAGCTGGTCTTGAAAGATACGTCTATTTCAATTCTCTTTTTAATAAAAAAAAAATCGGAACGTCTTCGTCTTTTCCCTTTCTGTCACCCTCTCGAGTTGTTGGAAATTCTCCTTTCCTTTCTCCTTCCTTCCTCTCTAGTTTATATCACAGATGGAAGTTTTAAAAAATGTTCGTTACCATGGCAACACTGTCCAGAAGGCAAAGTCCTTACTTTCAGTTTCACTTCACTGGTTTATCATATCTCTCACATTTTAACAGAACATAAAAAACAAAAAAAGCGACATTAACAATATGTATCACCAGTTTGTGTAACCTTGACCTTCGGCACTTGACCTTGACCTTGCTACTTCCTCATCTTCTTGTGGGAGTTCTCTATGCACAGAACTATGAACTTTTGGTTACAAGAGTACAGCTGCATGTCCACCAGCTTACCGTCCATCAGAGAGCCAGCATAGGCCGTTTGGTCAATTTTGCTGGACAACCAGCCCGCACACTCATTCTTCTCCATCATATTCCCGCCAGTGTCCGAACCGTGCCACACGTACTTCCTTGGCCTGTAAGATAAAGGATGGCATAGTATTAGAGCAGATCAGGAGGGGACACATAAAGAGCTCAACTTTAAAGATTGACCCATGAGCTAAGGTCAGTTAAAAAAACAGCGTCTGCCTGGTATAATTTTTAAAGTACCTGCTCTTTGTGATCAGTATCAAATTTCGGTCTTTATGTTAGCATTTCTTGAAGACTTTATTATTTTGGCTAGTAACATTTTATCAGGGCAAGATGATTATGCCTGCCTGGCAAACACATTCAAATGTGCAGAGCTGATATAGCTTCATGACACTGTTGAATTTTCTCACATTGCACATTCTCCGGACTAAAATAAAGATATGTCCACCATGGGGCACAAACATTCCCCCTCCCTCCTCCAAACAAATGTATTCAGAAGAAAAAATAAAACAGAAAACTAAAACTAGTATTCCTAACTGCAGGCCAAGAGAAACTCCATGCTGGGCTTTAAAAAGATCTCTATGAAATTGTGATGAAAGATTTTTCCTTGTAAAACTTAAATTTTCCCATTGGTCCAAAATTGGTCCCATTTTCCCCGACTATCCCTAAAGTAAAGCAAGAAAAACTAGGGATACTCATGCAAGACAAAAGATCCTTTCCAAATACTTTGATAATAGATTAACATTTTCATAATCTGAATTACCCTCCTGAACTCAACAATATTTTTTTTTATCAATTAAATGTAGCAAAAAAAAAAACTTGGGACAAAGGAAACCCTCAATCAAGATTTAACTTCCTTCAAGTTTCAGTTCTCGAATTCAGTATACAGCCAACTGATGTTAAAGCGAGAAGTTTTTCTTTTGGTTGTTTTTATTTTGTTTCGGTTTCGTTTTTTTGCTTTAAGCCACACTCAACAATCTTTCAGTCATATGGTAACGGCCAGTTTTTATTGGTGGCGGAGAGAGCCCGGTTTCAAATGTACCCAGGAAGAGACCACTGTCCATCCACAATCCAATAAACTGGCAAACTTTTTCACATTATCAGTTTAGGTTCCAGCAAGCTTCAAGCCAACGCTGACAAGAGGTGAGAGACTGAGTGCTTTATCAAAGCGAAAAGTAAACACCCATTAATAATGCCATATGTGGATGTGTGTTGGAGGGTTGTGGGTGGGGGTATAAGCTCTTGTTTAATGTGAGGGGGTTATACAGCCTACTGCTGTCACAGCTGAGACTGAGCTGAGTGTACCTAATCTCTGATGTAGAAGTGGGTCTATCAGATCAGGGATATAACGTCAGCTTATACTTACCAGTTAGAACTGGTCATGACATCTTGACCGTTGAATGAGTACAGATGCACTGAACTGTTGAATTGTCCGCCAGTCCTGAGCATGTCATTCCACGAATGGAATATGACCTGATTCTGAAAGACAATAAACAAAATATTTCTTAAAGAAAGTCTACATAAAAAAACATACAAGTTTGAAAAACACTGTGGGCATGCTACCTTCATTATGTACTGTAGATCCAGTTTTATTTTCAAGGATTTTATTCTTGTGTATTTACGCAAGATCACTTGAATGCGAAAATAAAGTTCTCGCTAAATATTCTAACCTAACATTAGCATGTGCCATTAAGCAAAAATTATTTAGTTAAAGATACATTTGGACTTATTTTTCATCTTCACAGAATTAAACAATTGAAATATCACATTTGCAAGAGCATATAATTAGAGGATGTAGCTGATGCACGCAATATATAGATATCGTCGTTTTAAAAATAAAAAATACATGGTTACGGGTTGTATTCATTTCCCGCCATTTCAAGAGACATGGCCAATGCCTATAAGTAGGGCTAAATACGCCGACCAAACGTATCCAGCACGGACAACAACGTTGATTTGACCAATTTTAATGTGTAAATCGCTTAATTATATCCATATATACACGATTCCGTCCTTTTCTCATGTTCAACAAATGTTTGCTGAATGAGTCGAAGTGTACTTTTAACATTCACATACGCGAAAATATAGTGTCGCAAAAAATTACATTACTACTAATTCGCTAAAATAAAGTTCAGCGATAATTTCTGGATTTTCAGTATATAAAAATCCATTTAAAACACTGCAGTTGTAGACCCAAAACTGAGGGAGGAGAAAAGTGGACAATCAATGTGTACTGTCAGTGTTTGTTCAGATGACAGATAGACAGACAGACAAACCAATAGACAAATGCAAAGACAATGATAAATAAATGTTGCAATCATTGTCACAGAAGCACAAAAAAAAA
>JACSZP010012659.1:0-10292 GCA_016161895.1 Pinna nobilis | reverse complement strand
TGTCCTCTAATAGTTGAAGATACCTAGATATATTCGTTTAATAACGTTGAAATGTGGTATATCTTAATAACAATACTGATATGCAGATACACGCGTAGTTATCAAACGAGAACAGTCCCACCTTCCTGCATACTTCGCCAGCTAATCGCGTCTTCACACTGAAGAGTTCTACAAAGGGAAAGTATCTCAAAACCGACGTATTGTCGCGTGGGTTTCTCTCTGCACATCGTTGTATGCTCGTATTAATTTACTGATGGATTGTGGCAACAGAAAATGCAGAATTAAAACCGAAGGGATTGGTTATTTTTATATCTATCGGTGCATGTAGACTGATGTACAGCTGTAGGTCTTCCCGCTTTATAACCTCTGATCAAAAGGAGTAATTTGACTACATATGTTTTCGTTAGTATTATAATCATGTTACATTTTTTGTATTAAGCATAAATACCATCTAACTATTGGAACTTTTGTTGCTATGTTGTTTATTTCACTCAAATGGAGACATCATTGAAGGGCTTCAGAATTCGGTATGTGCTCGATACCTATTGCGGATGACAAGAGAAGGATCTTGAACGCGTCGACGTCTATTATTACATAAAAGTTGATGGAACCTCATTTTTAACTATCTCATAAGAAGGACATGAGATGCTACTAAGTAAGTGGAACCACCGAGTCTCGAAACCACAAACTCGGATTTGTTCTAGCGCGGGACCACAACGTCTTTTAGTTATGTGACAACCTCAAATCAAATATTATACAAGTTGAACATAATCTCACGCAAGAGACAACCTCAATAGAACAATCTTTATTTTTGTCCCTAACTTTGGTGTTCATTTGCGAAGTTCTACAAGTATCTATTCTTATGTCCAGATTACCTTGGCTGCGTATGATTTAGAGCTCAAGCTGATACATTACCACAGAGATAAAGACTGTTGTGATAGCGCTTGGCAAGGATGTAGTGACTGCGATGTCTATTTCAAAGTCTGCTTGTCAGGGTAAGTGAAACAGTTGAAAACGAAAATGCGATTTGATTGAAGAAGTATAAATTGAGGGATATTTGGAAATCAAAGTCCTAATAAATATGACAAGTTAAGATAAATTACGGTTTCAACGTGGATAATAAATGTCAATCCTCAACGGGATGGGACCAGGTGTCCGGAAGGAGTCAGCGCCCCATGTTGACATACTACACCTGTCGCAAATGTTAAACCCTTTAATTTCGGTAAAATATCTATTTCGGTTGACAATGTCACGTGCTCTTGTTCTGACAAGAAAAAAGTAGTTACTGCAAGTAATCGTGCTCAGGAGTATCACCCAACACGCTTGATAGGGGGCGCCATACTGTTTAATTGAAATACAATACAATGATTTCATATCATTCATTTTAGTGTATGCATACGATATACATGTATTTCAGAGCTCGTTGCCAGGGAGGAGTTACCACAGAGAAAATTGACAATGCCAACGACATAACTTTTTCTGAGCACCCTCTACTTCGTAGTACATTCAGTTTTGAACTTCCAAACTGGAAGGTAAAATACACGTATATATCTATGACCTATCTACATTTTTCACTTTTTCAATTACTTCAGGGATTATGTAAGTACCCAAGTACTTATTATTATGTGTAAAACCCTTACATCATATTCGTTGTTTTCTTCTCTAATGAAAAAAGTAAACAACAAGAACAAAATTAAATGTCTCTCCAACAATAATGTTGACATTTCAACGTGGAGATGCTGATTGGCTAGCAGCTGCCTGTTATCAGATTTCGTCACAATTTATTACCATTCTGTAGGCTACTTACCGGTCAGTACATGTTACACTCTCCACCATTAAGTGAATGTGTTTTATTTATCATATGTGTCTCATAAAAATCGACTACAAGACTACAAATAAATTAAGAAAATATTTTTTAAGGTACATGTATATCCAAAAATTGCAGAGCTTTCAGTTAACAAGTGATATGTTGAAAAGTCAACAAATAAATAATGTTGTGCATGCTATGTTGTCTTTGGATAATAGTCTGGAATTTCAAATTTCAATATGAAAATAAAAACCTAGTTTCATAGGTGTATACGTCATGTTTGATATAAATGTGACCGAGCTTCTATTACATGTATATACCCAAAAATTATTATATTTTGAAACGATCAATTTTTTAACATATGCATTCAAATGAAACGTTATTTTGTGTGTTGTTGTGTTCCGTTTCATAAACCGATGACGCTATTTTCAATACTTAAATTTTCGAGACCATTAAATAACACAATGTTTATTATTATTTTCAAACAGAATTCAGTTTTTCTTACCATACAAGCCTTTGATAATGAACCGGCAGGGGCTGACTCTAGTATTGGAAGTGTTACATACAACTACACCGGACCTCCAGTCAATATATCTCTGGCCAGAGCCACACCTGGACCAAAAAATCTCAGGTAAGAATTGACATAATCAAGTCAAAGTGTCATCCTTGTATCACATTCAATAACACTAAACACATATTTCTACATTTCCACGTGGTTTAAAAGGAAATATGAAGATAATAAGGGGACATTCAAAAGTCGAATGACGGACAACAAAATGGGGAAAAGAGGCAACAATATACAAACAATTATCCACAAAACAACGCATAAAACTTAAAATTAAGTAAAGCGAAACCCCTCTAAAACCGGGGATAAGTTCAGATGCCCCGGAAGGATGAGAAACTCATTATCTCTGTATGTTGAATGTTGAGATGGAATTTGCGACATTACACTCAAATGGTAGTTCTTAAAAATAACGATATATCAAATAATGAAGTTACTGACAAGGTTGTGTTGGAAAATAATGCAATTGCAAGCATCAATCATCTTAATGTTAACGGAAGTTTGCACGAGAACTTCTTTTTAAAATACTTTACACGTATAGGCTACTTTTTTATTTTATACATATAATTAACGTAGGATTGAATGCAGCAAATAGGACAAAATGACACATAACAAGACAAATAATCGACAAATTATTCTCAATGTAGGTTCTGGCTGACTTTTTAAAAAAAAAAAAATCAAAGATCAATCTTATATATCGATGGAGGTCGATGCCCATTTCACCGTCTTCCTTCAGGAATATATTCGCCATTAAACTTAAATGCTCCTTTGCCTAAACACACGGTAGTTTAAGTGTAGCCTAGGATTTTATTTTGCGCACATGTGACGAGGATAAGCGAATTTAGTATACTCACACAGATAACATACATTTAGAATTTACAAAAAGTAACTTTGAATTGTATGATAATTCATGCTTGTTCAAATCGTATACTTAAAACTTTGAATAATACATTTCAGGGTGAACAGGGTATGCAATATTCATAAGTACCATTTTCCAATTGAATCTTATAAATTTACATTGTATGTTTTGTTTTTTACATTTGTTTTAACGCTGATCACCATACTGTATTTACATATCGAAACGAATAGTTTATGTTGAAAATAAAGCTAAACAAAGCGGCCATATGGAAGTAAGGATACAGAGACACTGATCAAGATGTCTTCAGAGATGCAGAATTATGATGTTTTCTGTTTTATACTGCGTACATGGCTATATACATTCGGGAAATCACGTATTTATAGATGCCGATTTCGAGAACAAACTTTTTTTTAAAAAAAGTATTGCACTTATTTTTACCTTTATGACAACGAAAGTAGGCTTTGAAATCTAAACAGAAGTAAACTTAAATGCAGTGCTTTAACAGAGCAATACCATAAACTCGTAAGTCATGGCAATGTTTAAACAATTAATCACTGAAGGAATTCTTACACACTGATTCAGATGTTTGTTTTCGACAGTATAACTTTTTCACTTACAACAAAATGTGTACCAGATGGAAACTTCATGTGCAACTCTCAAGGAATTATGATTTGCAAGATGGAATATTTTGGTCGTAACTGCGACATTCACTGTAAAGCCACTGATCACAAGGTGTGTAATTCAGAAGGAAAACTACAGTGTATACCAACATACTACGGACCCGACTGTAGCACCCACTGTTCTCCTGCAAGTAAACATCAGCTATGCTTGTTAAATGGAACAAAACAATGCAAGCCGACATATTATGGACCAACCTGTACAAAGCATTGTGAGGAGTCAGAGAACGCATTTTGTGATAATGATGGTCATCAGCGGTGTAAACAAGGTAAACTGCTGGTTCTTATGATTTCCTCCCCAAACTGCATTTATAGAAATGTCTATGAATTCTTTTATCTTTTTTCGCGAGTAAGTAATTTCGCGAAAAGGGGGGGGGGGGGGGGGGGGGGGGGGGGGGAATAAAATTCAAGCGATTAGAACCTGCTCGATTTACAGAAGTGATATATGATATTTAAATAATTTTTAAAAAAAATTATTAAATACTGTTTATCACATTTCCAAGCGTTTCTTTTGATGGGTATAGGGATTGATTCATTAAACATATCATTTTTAAATACTACTATTATAACTTTCTAAATCCTTTTACTTCTGTGTAAATTCTCTCTGTTCTTGTTTTCGTTTTACATTATGCTTTAAATAACTCATTGATTTCTTCTTATTATTTTCAATGCGAAGGACTGAACAAAGAAAACGCATTTCTTTGCATAAACGGAAACTGCAAACGTTCTTCAAACGGGACATATTGTGCGTGCTCGCCTGGGTATTCCGGGAAGAATTGTGAATTTGATATTGACGAATGTTCAAGCTCACCTTGCTTCAACGGTTCCTGTAAAGACATTGTAAATGGTTTTGCATGCTTTTGTAATCCGGGATTTACCGGTAAACTCTGTGACTATGATGTAGACGAATGCTTAAGTTCGCCATGTTTCTATGGATCTTGTGTTAATGAAATAAATGGATATTCTTGTAATTGTGATTCTGGATTCTCTGGGACAAATTGTGATCAAAGCATGAATGACTGTATCAATTCATCTCGCGTCAACGGAAACTGTTCAGATGGGTTTAACATTGATAAGTATTTATGTAACCCGGAGTTTACTGATCATTTTTGTGACACAATTGTCAATGAATGTCCTAATTTCCCTTATGTTAATAGTACATGTTCTGAAGAAATGGACAATTTTGTATGTGTATATATTGAAGGGCGTACGAGTTCGTTCAGCCGCGATTATAATTTTAGTAGTGTTAGTTTACATTATACCAATGCTTCATATAAAGATGACCAAGGTGACTCCAAGTGTTTATGTGGTGTTGAAAGTCATGGAAAATCTTGTGAAATAGAAAGTATCGGTGCTAACTGCACAGAAGATAGCAAGGAACATATATGCGCGTGCGATATGAATTGTACCAATAGTGCTTGTAATACGACGATTGACGAGTGCTTCGGTTTATTATGTTTCAATGACACGTTTGAGAATGATACCAATATTCTTATGTGTGTATGCAATCATGGTTGTTCCTCTGTAAACAATACTGCTGAAATTGACGAGTGTTTTCATACCTGCTTAAATGGTTCGTGTGTGGATATTGTCAATGGCTCTGTTTGTGTTTGTGACGCTGGATATACAGGGACCTCCTGTGATTCGGACATTGACGAATGTTTAAGTTCACCTTGTCTGTATGGCTCGTGTGTAAATCAAATAAACAAATATTCTTGTGTTTGTGACGAGGGCTATTTTGGGGATAATTGTGAACTAAGTACTGACGAGTGTCAAAGTCTGCCTTGCGTTAATGGGTACTGTGTGGAGGACATGAACGGGTATATCTGTCAGTGTTATGAGGGATACACAGGACATGTCTGTGATATTGACATTATATTGCTTACTAAGGTTTTGAGAAGTTCGTCAAGTACGTATTCAATCAAAGTCACGAGTACTCAATCTCTAACATCTACCGAAGATTCTTCATATGATATTAATACGCAAAAGCTACAAATATCGGACTATTCCCAAATACACCCGTCATGGCTTACGACTGCCGTCGATAAAGTGGATTTTCAATCAGACGCGTTGATGAACGATAAGACAAATATGCTTGCTTTGAAGCCAGCAGTAACGAGTAACGTTTTGAATACTAAAATAGCAATTGATGTTTGGAACACAAAAACACTCAGTGACGTTTGGAGCACCAAAATAGTAGACAAGATCGCTCCTGCTACAAACCAAATGAGTGAGATAGTAACAAAGCAAATAACATCCGAACCAGGCACTATAATATTGAAGGCAACGTCAACCATTGCAGCGTCAGAAATCCAAGAAAGCATACAAACATTTCAGACAAAGTTTATAACACGGCAGTCAACATTCCTGGAAGGAAGTACAATACAAATGGATCGAGTAACGCCTCAAATATATCCTGGTAAGTTTAAATATGTTTATACTCTCTCAAACACTATTCGACTCGTTGACAATGTCTTCTCTTCTTGTTCTTCTCTTTCTTCTTTCTTCTTGTTTTTCTTCTTCTTCTTCTCCTTCTTCTTCTAGGTCTTCCTCTAGTTCTTCTTTTTCGTGTTCACCTCGTTCTTCTACTTCTCGTTGTTGTCGTTGTTCTTCTTTCTGTGGTTGATAATGGATGTATTTGTAAAAATAAATGTCATTTTGTTTATTAAGATTTGGTTCATTTTCCTGGTATCACGTCATGTTCTTCAGGTAGCGTCATAACCTCTTCATTATCAATCGTCGGGGATGTTCAGAAAAACATACCACAAATTGCAAATAAAATTAAAGAACTCGTAGAACAGACCAGCTTGTTAAAGTCCAGAGGGAAGATAAAAATTGAATTGAATTCGACAGAAGTTTCCACAAGAAGTGGCGGGTAAGATTAAACATATCAGAAAATATAAATCTAATTTAAAATCTATTGTTTCAGAGATGTCTTATAGCTTAAGTCGTCCTAAAATAAGCGATCAATTATTAGTGAAGCTTTCAGCAACATAACAACAACATTAAGACAAATTTGTCGCATCCGGCTTAGTAGGCATTGACGATGACATTCCACTGACCATATAGTTATACAGCAAGGAAATAAGACAAGAAAATTCTGTTCACGACAGGAAACTAGAAACAAATCATCGTTAAATTTTGTTAAATATATTGTAGAATTTGCAAAAAGTAACTTTCACTAGTACTGATAATAAAGGACCTTTCAGTAATTTTATATTTCAAATTAGTTCTAACATAATGGGCGCATACTAAATGATATTTCAGATATAAGCTTATAGTATCACTAAGTTGAAATTCGCTCCTTTGACCAGGTTTTATTATGTTTGTTTCAGAGTAAGAGTTACGACAGTTGTTTACACTGTATCGTGCACGAAATGTTATCTACAAGAGGGCACCGTGCTAAGTGCAGCAAAAGCGATTTTAAAGTCCATGGGTTTGAAACTGTATTCCAAACCAGCTACAAATAAAGTATGTAATAGTTTTCTTTGTTGTTTTACTGTCTTTCATTTACTTTTTGATTTATTTACGCTGTTTTCGAATCGTGCGTGGAAAGTTATTTCTATCTTTTAATCTTATCAGTTACATACCTTTTCATTAACATTAGAGTTGTGCTGACAATATCTATTGTCAAATGTCTGACTTGATATTTCTAGGATGATATTGATCCTTTAGTGGTTATTGGTTGTATTGCGACAGTAATAACAACTTGCATGACGGTATTATTTCTTATTAAGAAAAGGTAAGAAGAATGAACAGAACATTTCTCTCATAACATCTGTTTTTGAAAAAAAAATCATCTGAAATGAAGATATTCTTTGCCATATACATGTATTTAGATTTGTACGTAATATGCGTTGTACGTCAATTCTTAAGAGTACAGAATTCGCAAATATGAGTCTGTTCAGACCAAATTTATTATCATCATTTTGACGGGGCAGTAATCGGTGACCAATCCGAAGATAATGGAAATCTAGGCTCCAAGATGATAAAGATTTTTCATTGTACGTAATTTTCCTTGGTTCACAGAATATAGTCTATAGAGTAAGTCACATCACTGCATCCACCTTCAATTTGAATATGGTCAACGTCCATGAAAAATTGTACATGTAGTATGTGTCAATAAACATTGATGAAAGGAAACGATATAATTATAAATTGTATATATGTATATATTTGTAATTCTACATCTGTCTCAGAATCATTGTGGTTTTACTGGTCTTCCAACCTTGAAGTACTGGGTTTAGTCTCATTAGGGCGAGCGAGTTTTCCTGTCATTCGGATGAGACAGTAAAAACCGATGTTCTGTGTCGGCATTTTAAAATATCCCCGTTGCCCTTTGTGGCCAAAATTTAAAGTTGTTCAGTGGAATGTAGTAACGTCTCCATTTGAAATGTGAGAAAGTGAAAGGTTCCTAAGCGGGGCGTCAACATCAACACAATATCTAAAAAATGTATCTTTCTCTCTTTCGAATTATTTAGCAAAGAAAGCAAGTAACAGAGTCTGCAAAAAAATCAATGGAAAATGCCTAGATAATGAGACAATGACTGTAGTTTTGTACGATGTTATGAATGAGAGAATGGATACATTGCTAAATAGTCTGCGTTATTATGTCATTGTAAAATTAAACATCGGTACTTTTCATTATGCCTACCCCACTCCTGATTTGCCTATTGATCACCTTCCCGGAACACCTGAACTCACCCGGAGTTCGTGTTACTCTTTTCTGAGTTATAAGTGTAACTGTGCGTAATACTGTTTCTAGTGTTGTCTCAATTTGTTTTAAGTCACGTTGTTCGTCTCGTTGATTTATTGAATTTTGAATGATCCTTGTTTTCTTCTACTTCCCTTTTTTCTTCACATAGGGAGATAATTATATTACGAGTATCACAATGTAGAAGAAGACTGTTGGAGATGTACAGGGATGTAAACGGATTGAACCTTAAAATAGTACAAGAGGAGGAAAATGACTTGAACATTGCTTACGACGATATTATTGTTATAGATGAGTCAGATACTATCGACATAGATTCTAGTCACGTGTGACGTGGTTTGGACACCAACATTGTACATGTATTTTTGTTTGGACTAACATATATACTAGATGGGTTCGATAGTTATAGAGTAAGGACTAGTGATATTGATTTCACTAACGTTTATGTTTGCTGGTCACTGTGTTGATTTAATTAATTTCATGTACCAACTATCAATATACTTCGTTGGTCCATGTATAACGTTTTATTGTCAAATATTATAAAGTGGATGAATGCTACTTTGGAGGCACGATTTGGATGTTTGTGCGGCAACTAAACAGTATACTTTGAGCTTAATTTTGGTATCATCTTTAATCACGGAAATGACAGCATGATGCAATGATATGTGAAAAACTGACGTAGATTAAAAGCTGTATCAATTCGACAAATTTCTTTTCGTGTAAGAGTTAGTTCCCTTTTCACGAGATATTTCTTACCTGACAGCAATTCACGTGATTATACACACTACTTGGCAGAGAGTGCAGCGCGATTTTTTATGTATAATTATTGATTGATAGTTTCTGCCTCAGCCTCTGACGTCACAATACTGATTTCAAGTTATGACGCAGATTTAGATGATTCAAATTTTATGACAGGATGTAAAATCATAAAGTCGTAATTCATAAAATGATAACGTTATAATTTATAGAAGACAACACATGAAGGAGACTGGATTTGCTTGTAGCTTTGTTCATCAAATTATAAGAATAGTGAAATCTCGCGACCGCCTGATTTATGACGTCATGTCTATTTTTAGCAATGAGAAGAACACTCTGGATCCTACACATAGTCTACTGAGACTCTCTACCTATAAGTCCGCTTTTCGAAAGACCGAATTCCTCTCTCTATCATCATCATCGATTCGGTAGCTTTTTGAAAATAATATATCATTGGTATCTCTTGTTTATTGTGCATAATTATGACAAAATACTGTGATACGACGAAAGATGTAAAAACAAGTCATATATGTTAATAGATCAGCAAGATAAATCAAAAGACATATGCTTGTGCGTTTTGTTGTCATTTACATGTTCTTTGCAATTATGATATTGATAAATTTTTCATAGATTGAATACATGTATTACTTTGAGGTTTCATCTTACTATCATTAGAAATTTAAAGAATCTATGATTTACAAATTACAATTCTACAGACTGTCTAATAAAAAGTTGACTGTAGAAGATACCAAGGAGGGATCAATAAATCAAAAATCCAAAAGCAGACGAAATCATGGCCAAACAAAAAAGAGACAACACAAACAGCTATCAACACAACAAGACACGAAAAATAAGTAACACGAACCCCCATCATAAACCCGGGGTGAGTTCATGTGCTCCGGAAGAGTAAGCAACTC
>JACSZP010012651.1:10145-52149 GCA_016161895.1 Pinna nobilis | reverse complement strand
ATGTATGTATGCATGTATGTATGTATGTATGTATGTATGTATGTATTTATTACTATGTATGTATTCATTGTTCCATGTCTGTATCTGCATTTCAGTCCATCGCCTCTAACCTGGGCGGCGTTGAGCCACGTTGGAACGTAAGTTGATTGTATGGGAAATTAAAGTTTGTCAGTTTCCTTACGGAAAGCCGGTGGTCTCTTCCCGGGGACGGCATTTGTAGCCGGGTTCTCTGATAAAAAACTGACCGCAGTCAAATGACTGACTGAATGATTGTCGAATTACGCGTAAAAAGGAAAAGAAAGAAAAATGAAACAGACATGTGTACTACGACAGTCGTCTTTTAATGTCACTCATGTCCCTTTTCTACCCGCCGAACTAGCAATGTGGGAATCGCTCATGTAACCGAGCTACACTGGCTCTGCGAGGGCGTAAAGTATTAGATTTTGTATTTTGAGCTCAAACTTTCCATTTTAATTCTACGTAAAGATCTGTCTGTTTTGTCAGCCTACTTTCCCTTTTGATATATGTATATTTGTTGCGGAAACTTTCCTATGTAATGACCCACATTCTTTATTAATAAACCTTTGTTTTAAAACAGCCAACGCAGTATTGGTTGCATTGGCCTACTAACCTATCGTTATTTTTATTTTACGCACACGTAGACCAATCACCTACAACGGGAAATTTAGCGGAGATGGAAACAAGTGAGGTTTTACATTTGACTTTACTAAACCTAGCTCATTCTCTAACTAAAAACACATCACCATGACCCAAAATTTATGTCTCTCAATAGAATAGGCCTATATATGGCATACAGCAATCATTGAAGATTGGGTTTGGTGCCGTGTTCTTTCGCTTCTTTGAATAAAGAAATAGATATAAAGATAACTTTGATTTCAAATGGAAAGCTAAACGTGAAGTACAGATCTAGACTTACGGTTTCAGCCATTCTCCTGTTTTGACTGAGTGTAGGGAAGGGAAGAAGACAAACACATTTAATGCTTTTGATCTTAGCGATAGACCGAGTAGGGCCTACAGTAATATGGTATTCGAACGAGTTTATGGAAGTTGTGGTGTGTGGTTTGCCCAATGAATTGCGGGCTTTCTTGGCTAAAGGCCAATCACTGTAAAAATAAAAATGAAACTTAAAAGCCAAGGACAAATATAAGAAGACAAACTGCCTGTGTGAGACACTTTTGAAGCTTTGTATCTACTAAATGCTATATCCAATATTATTATGGATATATATTTATATATATTATATTTTTAAAATATTAATATGCTAATATCCCAGGCCTGTTTCGTGGAGGAGAACCCGGTCGGTAACAAATTGATCACGGGTATCCCTGGCTCTCAGTGGTATCTGCGCGCCGCCAATGTCGTTTCTGTGTAACGTCCATTATCTTAGGGCACTCTCGTCTTTTCTGAGAGGAAAAATATTTGACGCTGACATGATGAACAGTGCAATTCAACGCTACTTTTGATTCTGAACAATCAACGTTTTCTATTTTTCTGTACCAATACTTAGTTCTTAAGCTCCTATATTCTGAGATTCGGAGGCATATAGGCATTCTGTCTCTTTGTCCATAAAAAAATGACCATGGAAGTAACTTTTGCTTGGTAGCCTAAGTGATAGGTATTTCACCTGTGCATTCCTTATGACAAGATCAAACCTTCTGTTGATGGCGTTTTCTTCGTTGACCTTGGAATTTTGTCTTTTTTTTTTATAGAATTAAGGGAATTAGTGTTACACTAAAACATATTATTTTAACCTTTTATTTTTACTTTCATCGGATCACTACGTCAAATTGCTTAGTGTGAGGAAAAAAGGATGACTTTAAATTAACACTTAAATGTAAGATGCACTTTCCGATTCAGAGGAACACTTGAGATGGTGTCAATTCCGGTTTTAACGAAAAAGATTTTTTTTCCAGTGTGTGTGATCTCATTTCTTACTTTGTAGAATCATTATCAACTCGCGAAAGCTTATCATATAAAAATTCAAAAGGAAAGAAAAGAAAAAATGGAAAACTGAAACTAGACCTTCGGATTTATGACTCATACCGGTATGGCTCTTTCTATTTAAATGATCTGCTGTCTCCACTGTGTTACAAAATGCAGAAAGCTGACATTAGGCTGCCTCGAAAAATATCAGTAAGCTCTTGTACTTGAAAACTTGTGTCAATAATGGACAGGTGTTCTTATATAAGAAAAATTCTTCTCCATTAATTGGTTCATCCTAATATCAATTAATTACTGCATAAAGATTTATTTTGTCAGTATTCTTTATATAAATGATGAGAAAATACTTCCAAAGAGAACTTAATGTGTTGTTTTAATACACGTGTGACATATGAAGGCCCTGTCACATGTATATCAATTAGAATTATGGCCAATGTTAATTTATTTTAAAAGTAGGTCAAAGGTCAAGGTCATGAGGTAACAAAATCATGGTACCAACAGAAAGGTCTTCCAATGAGGAATACACATGTGAAATATGAAAGCTCTATCACTTACAAATCAGAAGTCATGGCCAATATTAATGTTTTTTTCAAAAGTAGGGCAAAGTCCAAGGTCACTAGGTAAACAATTATGATAAATTTGTCTTGTCATGTGTAATAAGAAAATATATGGTTTAGGGGTGGGGATCTCAATGACTTTTGAGATAATTCAGGATTTCAGAAATGTCGAGGGCAGGAAATGTCCCATCCCCTGAAAATGGTACTCTTATGATGCCAGACCCATATAGGCCTAACTGCTACACTTGGCCGGCATACATATAGTTAGAATGAAAAAAGGGTTTCTCGTGATGCCGGAGCTTTGGTTGTGAATGTATTTTCTTTGTACTTTTCAAATACATATGAATTATGTATTTGAAATATCTATCCATAAACTATAAGATATATATTATATCTTATATCAGATATATATAGACACACTAATTTAAACCCATACCGGTATATATTTTTTCTGACCTGAATTTTACTTGTTCAGTACCGTAATTTAGAAATATAATATCAAAAAATTAAGAATATTCATTGAACTTTAGGATTTTTACTTTACCATTAAGACAATGTAAAAATACAATGTGTACTTGTATTTTTCCATATGATAACTTATGTTATCAATCAGCACAGAATTCTTAATTCTTTACTTATATTTTCCCTAGTGACTGATTACAAAAGAAGTGTTAAAAGACAATGGGAGATAACTCTTGGCAAAAACATCATACATATAAAAGAAATGTAATGTATGTGAAGTCGTAAACATTAAGGACAGTGCCATGCACATGCTAAACTTTATAGAGTTTCTGATTTCTCTCAGCCAGATTCATCTCTAGTTGCAAACCAGGAGATATAGGGCTTCATAAAAGGAACAAGAATTTTGAATTATCTCTTATTTCTGCTCTTCAACCATTGATTTTATCATTAAAAAAATCAAGTCATTGACATTGTTGCCCATGCAGATGTCCTTTTCTTATCCAAAAGCAAAAATTTCTTATAACTGATATCATAACATCCCCTATTTTCATGCACCCCCATTATTTATGCATTGATGAAACAATGGGTCTCATTCTTTAGTTTGTGACAGAGTGCGACATCAAAATACCTTACACGCACGAACAATGGGGATACGAGGATAGTTTTTTCTCCAGCCCTAATAGTGTGTTGATATCACCATGCTATTTCACTTAAATGCCTTACTATCTGCATTATTTCTACTCTATTTTTCTCTCCCACACTATATTTTTTTTTTACATTTCAGGCAATTTTACCAAGTTAGAGTCATTCACAGGTTAATTTACATATAAATATAACTTAAAATGGAATTCCATGGGAAACCATCCCATAAAATACTATTTGGTGCAATCTACTATACAATGTATACATGTACATGTATGCTCTCCCAAATATAGTAAACGTTTTATGTGCACTAAAGTAACTCTGCACCATCCAAAATTTGAGAGTAGAACACTGATTGATGCAAAAATCTTCTATACATGACATGATGTCCATTCAAACAGAATATATGGGTCTTGGGCTGAATACATGTAAGATATCATAAATTTTTACACATATTGATGCTTCTGATATGCAGGTTTGGTCATCTTAACTATGAACTATATATAAGTATATCATAGGTAAAAAAAAAAGGAACAGTTGAAGATACCAAGGGAGCAATCAAATTGCAAAAATCCAAAAGCTGATAAAGCCTTGGCCAAAACAAAAAGATACAATGACACAAACAGCAATCGACAGAACAAGATGTGTATAACCAAAAATAGAGTAACACAAACCACACGAATAACCGGGGGCGAGATCAGGTGCTCCTAAAGGGTAAGCAACTCTTGCTCCCCAGAATTAAAACTATTATTATTTGGTTATTTAAAGAGATGTAAGCATCACCTCATGTACATTGTATGGGTATAATAATACATCGTATTTGTTTAAAATATATTCTTATATTTCAGCAAATACAAATAGAACATGTGCAAAAATATGTTTGGCTGTAGCTCAAACTGAAAAAAATAACAATTTTCAAAAAGTAATATTGTTTATTAAGTTATTAATGTGATATCTATCATAAATGTTGATGAATTGCATTTGCTGTTTACTCTTGTTTTTATGTAGATTGATACCTTAACTTCCTGTTAAAAAGAAATAAGAAAAGTTAACATTTATTGTTATTACACAACTCGTGAATTTATCATCAAAATATGAAAAGGTACATTGTATTTAGAATCAATCAGGCAATAAATTTAATGTTTTTGGTACAAACATGTACTATTTCTGCTACTGTAGGTTAAAGCACTGATAAAATATCTAAAACGACATTTCCTCTATAAATTTTAAGTACACAGTAGTCATTTTTGGTGGACTGAACAAATCGTATGAGTTGTATTCTAATATCCATGAAAATGTGAATGTATGTCCTGTACACGGTCTTCATTACCATTAAGTCTCACACACTACAATTCTATCTACAATGTTACAACCATAGTACATCCACGTATATATGTGCATTGTACATGTATTATTGTACATTGCGATTTTCTCATGTTTCTTCCTCTACCAGATCAACCTCCTCAGCCTCTTCACTATTTGCTTCCTCCTCAACTCCCTCTGCTCCTTCTTCAGCGGGCAAATATTTTTTGATAAGATCTAATAATTCATAAATTTGATCTTCCGTCAATCGCTCTTCACTCTCTTCTACAATCAGTTGAATTTCGACAGCCGATGATGGACACTGATTAATGATTTGCAGTTTTTCTGCTTTGGTTAGATTATAAGGCATTAGATCTTTCATGAAGTGTTCTATAATCTCAGGACTCTGTTTAGCACATGGCGTTTTCTCTAAGTATTTGACTGCTTCATAAGTAATGGTGGCCAGCTGTTGCTGATGCTTGTTGGGTTTTTTCTGTCCCCTTCCTGCTTGAATATCCGACAGAAGGCTATAAACTTCAAAGTTACTCAGTATTCCAGCATTTTCATTGATCACCTCCATCTTAAGGTGTTAAAAACCCCTGTCTCCCAGAATATGCGACTCTTCAGCTTAAGAGGTAGGGAAACGTTTCTCAATGTACTTTACTGCTGCAAATCGCCCTGCTAGAATTGTGTATACCCAGGACAGGAGGACAATTACCAGAAGAAGCTACAAAGAAAATTAAAAATACATATCAGTAATAAAGTGACAATCAAATTACACTAAATTTACAAATATTGTAAATCATGGAATTTTTGCAGATCAATTACATGTATCTGATATTCATTCACAAAGCTATATTTTCATGGCTGCGCATGATATACATGTACTTACACTTACCGTAGCACACATAGAGAAGTACATGTCCATGTCAATTAGAATATACAGAGAATTTCTCACTTACATGGAGAAGTCACTGCATGTCATTGTCAGTGAAGGGTGATACATGTATATTGTATTGTATTGTTGTTTAATGTCCCCCTCATGAATATTTCACTCACATGGAGACATCAACATGTGCCAGTGAAGGGCGACAAATTTGGCCTATGCTCGGCACTTTTGGCCGTAGAGCAGGGAGTGTTCTTTAACGTGCCAATACCTACTGTAACACGGGACCTCGGTTTTTACTGTCTCAACCGAAAGACAGGGACGACCAACCGTGGAGTGGCGCTGTGCGTATTTGAACCCGGACTCTTCGATTCAAAGTCGAACACGCTAACCACTCAGCCATGGAGGCCCCAAAGGGCGACATAAATTTGGCCTATGCTCATCACCTATGGCCATTGAACTGTGAGGGTTCTTTAACATGTCGGCACCTGCAGTGACAAGGGAGTTCATTTTTTACCGTCTCATCTGAAGGACAAGAAAAGCAGGCTGCCATCTGCAGTGGGGAGTTGAACCCATGATCTCACAATCAGCGGGTGAACACTTTAACCATGGAGAATGGATGGACCTCTTGAGAAACACTCTAACTCTTTTTTTAAATGCAAAGACTTTCAAACAGGAAAAGGTTACAAATGTTCCTAACCAGCTTTTCTAGAATTTATGCTTAAAAGTTAAAACTTAATGAAAGTAAAGAAAACTTTATTAACCTTTTCAACACCTTAGACCATAATGGACTGGTCTAAGACAATAAAAAAGGGCATACCATTTTGATACTTGGGGTTGAAAGGGTTAAGTCACATACATGTATAATATTAATATTTGGCCTCTTGGTAATGTGGATTATGTTTTCACTAATGAAATGGGAGATACATGGATCACAATATTGCAAGCTGACTTTGAACCCGAGATGAGAGGCCCATTAACTGACAACCTTGGGTACAATGCTTCTTGACTGTAGAGCCCCAGCGACAGCCCTTTCTCTCATATTTAACAGAATAAGAAAATTAATGTACCCCGGTAAGCCTTCATTCATTATAGTCTTGTAACATGTACAAATGACTTGAAAAGTAGGCCTACATTTAGACACTGCATTTGAACTATATATTGGATGGTAATTTAAACATTTATCAGTGTTTATGTCCACGACTAGGATTAAAAGAGCAATCGCTGCAATGCATAGACGGTGATATGTTACTGAAACAAACCAACAGAATATTGTCTATATATAGTGAAAATGAACATAATACTGATTTTAAGAATTTTGATTTCTTCATGATATGTTCAAACATGTTTCATAAATTCTCATCTTTTGGATTACATTCATTCTGAAATACAGTGTGAGATAAAATTCTTACAAAGTTCAGAATCCAGGAAAGAGTCCTTTTACTGACAATAAACATTTTGTTTTTAAATCACACTGAGTTCGATGCCGTTGTCATTCCTTAGTTGTTGTAGGCCTAATGTTGTCACTTGTTTTCTTCAGTTTAACCCACATTTGATGGACGGAAGTATTGTTTAATTTGTAAAAAAGAAAAAGAAAACGGAATAGAATTTTATTTAACAGTTATCATTTTTACACTCTGTGACATAAGGAAAAAATATGGTAACAAAATTTTGACTTTAAGTTCTATAATTATTGTAATTTTTAAAATCATAGGTTCATTCTAAATCCGCCATTTAAAGTTTTGCTGCATCATTTATCCGGTAAAAGACACCAGTTGTCCGTTACTGGTTCTTTATATTACCAGATCGCCAATCAATACACCTGACGTCATATTTGCATACGCTGTCAGTTGGATGAAATAATGCTTACAAATATGCATTTATAATGTAGGTGAGGGCATAAGAATTGATAATTTGTTTTCAAATATACTAATATTCGATAGATATTCCGTCAACTTTGTTTCTCAATATGGTTGCTGCATGTGCGTGACCTGCTGTAGGCTACTGTACAGTACTGACTACTGTACTGTACTGTACAACACTTGTGTGTGACAGTGACTCAGTGATGGTGTCCCGAGTTCCGACTCATGGTCCAGTGCATGAGGTCGATAACGAGTTTAAAAACTGACATCTCTGTAAGCCTCCCTACCAGGCAGAATACACTAATGATTTTAGGTCAGAGTCGGCTGAATATGAGTTTAATTGCTTTGGGAATTCATTTTAGTTTTTAGTCTTATACCCCTTTGACTTCTTTTTATGCCACTGTTTAACTGTGTCTGTCACTGTCCAAATGATGGCAAATCTAAAAAGCTAAGGGGCCCTGGTTTAAACCTAGATAAACTAGACGTTTGAATAAGTAGCAACTGTTTTTTTGGCAAATGGCTCAGCTTTTTAAACAGTTTGTCAGTTATTCAGCCAGTTTAGGTGTGATCTTGAATATAGTTAATGTACGGTACCTTGTTATGCATACATGCATTTATCTTTTTAGTTTCATTTTTTACTGTCTTAATATCCTTTAACTATTTTAGTAATAATAGGGGGGGGGTAACCAAAAATACTCTCAATTCATGTAATCAGGCGAGAGCTGAGCCAATATACACCGACTGAAGAAGCACACTTAAACTTGAACTATGGCCCAGTGTCTTTCCTAAATGGTACATTTAGTGCTGTGCACAGACCACAACTTCAAGCTATAAAACACATTTAGTGATATTCAGGCATGAGTGAAGATTTCCTAGTTTGATGTTCAACAATTACAATGCAACTTCATGGCTCGAATCAGTCGAATGACTCATAAAACTATGGTAAGCATATGCATATGATAAATATGTATAAATGAAACTGAGACTTGATGTAAAATAGTATGTAAATTTGTTGTTCTGTAAGTCCAAAAATTCAAAGTCTTTTTTTTTTATTGCAGAGTATTTTAAAGATAGACAGCTGAAGGTGTGATTTGAAACGTGACAATAGAAGATGAGTGCAGGTCCACTAGTTGTTGAAATTATATGTACATGCTGCTTGGCAGCATTTCTCCTTCATCGCTATGGAAACCTGAGAAAGCAGCACATTATTACAACTTCTGCAACTTTTGTTGCATGGTATTTCTCCTTTCTTATCATCTTTGTACTACCATTGGATGTTTCCTCAGTGAGTAAAATTTTCAGTTTGGTTTCAGCTATGTCTCTGAAACAAATAGTTGGAGGCACATTAATTCACCCTGTCTGCCCATTCGTTTGTCTGATGGTTATAGTTATTCAAAAGTTAAAGAGTTTTGGAAATTGATACTTCAACCTATTAAAGTTCTGTTTACCATACATGTATACCACTCAACTTTCTTTGACTCATGAGTGTCAAATTTGGCAACTGGTTGCACATGTGTCTAAGATTTATTGCTGTGTAGCTGATATAGCTACATGTACATGTACCTCCCTCAAGTCCTCTGCAAGATTGCTTGAAATTACTGTTAATACATTGTGAAACCTACATGTATCTACCAGTAGATATCTCTCCCAACTGAAATGACTGTTAAAACATTGTGAAGCCAACATGTATCTACCAGTAGATATCTCTCCCAACTGAAATGACTGTTAAAACATTTTGAAGCCTACATGTATCTACCAGTAGATATCTCTCCCAACTGAAATGACTGTTAAAACATTGTGAAGCCTATAGTATCTACCAGTAGATATCTCTCCCAACTGAAATGAGTGATAAAACATTGTGAAGCCTACATATATCAGGATATCTCTCCCAACCCTCCCAACCCCAGTTACTGAAACATGCCAGATTAAAAAACTACACTGTATAAGGAACTGTTATGCAACCTTGTTATATTGTAGTTTTCACACTGAAAATGGCGATGAACTCAAACAGTTCATCAGGTTTTAAAACAAATGTATATTTCATTACTTGGCTTTGACAAGATATCCAAATTTGAGTAGACAGTTGTTGTTGTATTGTTGTTTAACATCCCACTCAAGAATATTTCACCCATATGGAGACGTCACCGTGTGCCGGTAAAGGGCAACAAATTTTGCCTATGCTCAGCAGTTTTGGTCATAGAGCAGGCAGGGTTCTTTAACGTGCCAACACCTACCAGGGTTCAAACCAGGGTTTTAAAGATTTTAGCCAAAAAATGAGCCAAACTGAATTTATTTGAACCAAATTAGTTTTTATGGAGTAAACCAATGATAAACCTGAAGTAGTCAGGGCAAAAATCAAATTTTACCTGTATTTTATCAATATATTTTCACAGGAATGCTTTTCTTTTGACTGACACAAAAACATCTCTGATATCATTTTTGTAAAACAAAATAACCAAAAACAATATATTTGATTTTGAGCCAATTTCTAAGTTTTTTGCATTTTGCTAAAATTTTGCTATGTGGTGTGAACCCTACCTACTGTGACACAGGACCTCGGTATTTAATGTATCATCCGCAAGACAGGGGTGGCCAACTGCAGTGTGATGCTGTGTAGATTCGAACCCCGGACCCTATGATTCGAAGTGGAACAAGCTAGCCACTTGGCCTCGATGGCCCTTGAATAGACAGTGTTGAATAGATGTAGTTTTCATTTTCATATAATGAAATGAATTATCTAAACAGTAGGAAATTAAAAGGATTCCACTTTGCCACGATGGCCCTTGAATAGACAGTGTTGAATAGATGTAGTTTTCATTTTCAAACAATGAAATGAATTATCTAAACAGTAGGAAATTAAGAGGATTCCACTGTAATCAGCAATTTAGTAAGTCAAGTATAGTCAAACTTAAGAGGTCATCTACATGTATTTGTAAAAGCCATCTAAAATTGATAAAGAAATTTTAATATCTAAAACTCTATTGAAATGCCCACTATCTATAAAGGTGTCTTCTTTTCATCCCGTTGTATGGCTTTTAAAGTTTCATTGTATATACATAAACAATGAAAAAATGTTAATGCTACTGTTTTAATACTTACTTATTTTTGTTCAAGTTCATGCAGAACACATATACAGGTATTTTTAGATAGGAAAATCTTTCCTTAAATCATGCACATCTGAAGTGGTTACTAGGAAAATTTTATTTACATGTACCCGGTACTTGTATTAATGATCATGCATTACATGTATATTTTTGCTTTTACAGACATTTTATCGTCAATGTTTACGTGACAAAGGCCAAACATTGCCCCATGGTACATCAACAACAACATATAAACCAAGTTCTACAAATTCTACAGTCAACTACACCTCTACTACCTTATATGTTAATCAGTCAGAACATGGCGACCCTCAGAAAGCTTTGCCGTTCCAGTCCCCTCCCTCAGCCCTGTGTGAAGTGCCTGTTAGTCATGTCCCAGACAATATACTGCCAGCTTTGTGGCATGTTGTCTACTGGACATCACAGATTCTTACTTGGTAAGTTGGATGTAATAATTTATAATTCTGATAACACTCGGGGATAAAAAGCTATGTATCTATTATAAAAAGTAAAGTTGGCCTGTTTACATGTTTAAAAACACAGGTCATTGTCTGTATGCATCGTAATTAGGCCTTCTCTTTTGATAAAGACTGTTTGTCACCACATGTCTGTTACGAAGGTCATAGACCTTTAATGGGGACGTATAGATGTACATTGTATGAATATAGCACATTATCTACTCGTCATGGCAGGCAGATCATCATCCTGAGTTCTCCATAGTATTTTCTCTATAACCCCCAAAATTATCCAATAGTTTGTCTTGTAAAGCAGACAGTCACGGTGAAGTGAAAGTGAAATGAATCTGCAGAAAAGCTGTAACGACAGCCCATGGTATTCAGTCACAAGTACAGAAAGTATGAGTAACCAACATATAGGCAGATGATATACGGTATGTGCAGTCTAAACCTGCTTAAGTGACCCACTGACTACCAGTCTTATGTAACCTTAAAGATATGCTTCCCAAAGTGTCTTTTTACTAAAATAAATCACCTTAATTAAGAGATCACCTGTCTTATTTGTGACATATTTTCTTATTCCCTTGGAAGGTCTCTTAAAATAAGGTAACAAGGTAACATTCTGTTAACTTTTCTCTAATTTTTCCAGGTTGATATTACCAATGATGCAGTCTTACTCCACTGCTGGCAACTTCACAGTAGCAGGGAAGATCAAGACTGCTTTGATTGAGAATGCTATTTATTATGGGTCGTACCTGCTGATTTTTGGGATTTGCCTGATATATGTTGCAGCAAGACCAGACTTACACATTGATGGGTTAGTAATACAGACATCCATTTGTTATATAATTGTATTGCTCATCACAATATAACAATTAATATGGAGTTTTCTTTCGTAACCTTGGACCTAGGCACCTCTTTTATAATACTTCACTATTGCTCTTTGACTGAAAGTTATGGACTTAACTTTGTGTATATCTGTAAGTTGTTACTTCTGACTCAAGAGGTACAGGGTTCAAGTCTCTTCAGTGGAAGATGGCTGGTTTTGCTGTCCGTTCGATTAAGCCCCAACTGAGTGTCACAGTAGGTCTTGGCATGTTAAGGATATCGCTCACTCAGTCACTGACCAATGACCATAAATGCCAAACATTGCTCAAAATTTCCATTTGAGTGAAAGACATTTGAGTTGGATATTAATCCACACTAACAACTTATGTGAATAATAATTTCCTTGTGTGATGGTATGACAGTCACGCTTTTACTTGTACATATTGTGTTTTCAGAGAGAAGCTTAAGGTTATAGGAATTACAGCTAGTAATACCTGGGGATTATTCCTCTTGGTGCTGCTGCTGGGATATGGACTGGTAGAAGTTCCAAGAACTGTATGGAATAGTTCAAAAAGAGGCTACGTACTTGCAAAAACCCAATTTAAGATTGCTAAACTTAGCACAGAGAAGACCGAGGCAGAAGAAAGCTTGGAAGATGTATTAGATGTATGTACATGTATTGTGAGACTGTTAAAAATCAAATGGAGTACATGTATTTATATTTTCTCAACATTCTTAATAAAATGTCTTTGTGGGTTTTTTTTTCTTGTCAAATAGCACTGTGATGATTAAGTTTTTCAGACTCTTTTTTTTTTTGCAATCACAGATACTGACATGTTAGTGTATATCAATAAGTAAAAAGTCCAGAATAAGTTATTTTCCAGTTAATCTATAATAAGCTGGCTCTTTAACTTGTGCCAGTAGGAAACATTGTGTGATAAAATACTTCATCATGTTGGGTCCGTCTATTTTTCTCATGTTTTTATTTCCAGGAAGTAAAGAGATTGTCAGAGAGTATACGATATAATCACCCACTGAGACAGCATGTGGATACTATATTGTCCAAGGTGAGTAAAGGACTTCATTTGGTCATACAAATTCATAAACTCCCCAGGTTATCAAAAAATTATGGAAATGACGTTAAGATAAAAATGATTGACTTTTGCACCAATAAAAATGATTGACTTTTGTACCAATTAGATGTTGATTTGTTTTATTTATATAATATTAATTTATGCAAACGCATACTCTTTTTCATTTAAATCAAATTCTTATTTTCACTCCAATGTTCTGTCTCTCTAAATATGGTAGTGATTCAAGTTACGATATGTGGCAAGTGGTATTTTTATTTACCGGGTAATGGGTACTTCTATCTAACAAAGTATTTCAGTCATCAAGAAAATATACAAGTACAGCTTGTTTTCTTTTCTTTTAAATGATCATGCTATTTATTCTAGTCACTTTCAGGACAATGCACAAATCTGTTTCTTGTCTATTTTGTAAATTTTCTGTTTCAAGTGATTCAAGTGATTTATTAAAAAGTTAACAATACGTCACTTATCATTTGCGGTACCACCATGGCCTAATGGTTAGCGTGTTCACCTTCTGGTTGTGAGGTTGTGGATTTGAGTCGGTGCCACTTTGTGGTTTGCTGTCCCTGTCCTTCAGATGCGACAGTAAAAACCGAGTTCCTGTGTCACAGTAGGTGTTTGCACATTAAAGAACCATCCCTGCTCTACGATCATAAGTGCCGAGCATAGGTAAAATTTGTTGCCCTTCACCAGCATAAGGTGACGTCTTCATATAAACGAAAGATTCTTGACTGTGATTTTAAACAACAAATCAACTAACAATCAACTTATCTGTTGGTAGTGCCCCGAGTCTTTGAGACAGTCCATTAAGAGGAATGTTGATGACTACGAAGACTATGACAAAGCACATGATGGACCTAGTGAGAAAACACTCATCAAGTTACATAAGCGAGTCATTCAAGCTACTCAGGCACATCATCGTACTCATGCTCAGTGGAATTCCCTGATGGAGAAAGCCTTTGATCTGGAGGACATTGAAGCTAATGAAGGCAACATTGATAGAAAGTTTAAACGATCATATTCCACATCATCCTGGGCAATTCTCAGAACATTTTATACACCAACAGTCGGTAAGGAAATCCATTTTACATCATTCCAGGCAATTTTTCATGGTAGATTTTAGGGCTGGGCAACATTAATCTCAAGAATTTGCTTAATTCTGAGAATTTTCTCAACTACAGTTTCTCAACCAATCAGAATTTAAGTTTAGCTAGAGTTAAGGAATTCTCAGACTTTGCGTAAATCCTTCAGTTATATGGTGTCTAGGTTAACCTGAGTCAATCAGTTTTCAAAAGTCTTTTGTTCTATGAAAGTACCTTAAAATGAGGTGATTATTGATACAATAGAGCATTTTTTTTTAGGTTACAGGCCGTAGATAAGTAAGGTGCCTGGTTTGTATCCCACCCTGGATTTAGATATTATGCTACATTACTATAGGTATTGATATGAAAACGGGCACTGCTTATTATAGAGTACAGCACTATGCTTTGTTAAAATCCATTTGTTGAAAGATTTGCCTTGGCTTCTGACATCACAGTGTCATGATGAAGTAATGACGCAAATGTTGACGGAATGCGATATGAATGACGGAATGATACAAACTGTATTTCAAATAGAATTGCCAATAGAACAAAGTAAGTTTGAAAAGGCTACATTCAGCAGAATGAAACACAAAGGAAAAGGAAATTTTATTTCATTTCAGTGAAGTCTTGCAACTGCATTATTACATGACTTCATTTCAGTTACCATTAATTCCCATGTGGAGAATCGTCTTGGTCCAACATTTAAACAGAGTATTGAATCTCTTGAGACACTGCCTATAAGTTCTTGTTGCAAATTTCAGATCGTATTTTGATTTCTGACACATTTTAAAGATATCTATTGAAAATTAAGAAATGTACAGCTAAAGTATATGTTGGGGCAATTGCATTTTTACCCAGTTGATGACAGGCTGTAAGAAACCACAAATGACTTATACTTTACATTTCTTAGCAAGAAACTCAGATTACTGTGGAGGCCAAGGGATCTTTTGCTTATGTTGATACATGTATAGCAAGAACTAATAATTTTTTTTATCTAAATAGAAATTATGAGACATTACATTAACAGAAGTGTTGTAACTTACTGGCAGTAAATTTGGAATTGAAGACAGTATTGAAGATCACCTTTGTTCATGAACAACAAATTTTCCACTTTTTGCACTCTTACTTTCAGAATGGTATTGGAAGTGTCTTATTCGTTCATGGGTGATGCGAGTTTTGGCCGTCATTCTGACCATTTTCTCGTTCATGGTTGTATGGTCAGAATGCTTGTTTTTCATTAAGGAGCCTGTCCTTTCTCTATTTGCTGTGTTCATCGGCATAGCCAAACAGAACTATGACTATGTCTACATTGAGGTAATATCTAGTTACAATTAGTAAAATATATCATATTAAAGATATTTTCTTCAAGATTAAATGTTTGAAAAGCCATTTATTTTTAGAATAAATTTAAGATTAGAAATATAGAGGACCAGTTCTCATAAAATTTCTTTGCCTTTCGCAGCTGATGAAATGGCCAATAGAGTAAATATTTGTTTTAGAAGTCATTTAGCAATGGAAAATCGGATTATCTAATTTTGAAAGTGTATTATGAAGGGTAAAGAATGATCTACAATTGCTGAAACCATTACAGTTACAATTTATGTTACCATAAAAAATCAAAATCTTGCTTCACAAAATTATGATGTACTAATTTTGCTTTTCTTTTTAGATGTGCGTTTTATTTTCATATTTTGTAAAAATTTCTTCTCCTTTACAACTTTTTATGAATAATTAAAAGTCATCAAACCTTAACTTAACTTTAATGCATTTTTTTTTTCAGTTTGCCTCCATTCTAACTATAGCATACCTGTGTTTTTGTGCGTACTACAGTATATTCCAGATCAGAATTCTCAACTTCTTTTACATTGCCCCTAACCACCAAACAGATGAATACAGTTTGGTATTTACTGGCATGTAAGTTATTTGGTTCATACATAAATTGGCAAGGGAAATTATTGGCTTAAATTTCTAATTAATACCAGTGATTGAAGTGTTGAATTAGAAAAGGGCAAAAATATGTAGCAAAGTAAAGATAAAATACAAGCATAAGATAAGTTATACAATTTCAAAAAGTTGTTTGGACTGCTGTGGTTCAGGAAACGTAGTCTTGTATAGTTACCGGGTAGATGAAATTAACTGTTAATGCCTTACAGATATTTGTTTTTATAAATGCCATTTTCACCATGAAATTTTGTTTACCACCATTAGAGAAGAATATGTTATAGGGTAGGATTTTAAAGAGAGTAACTTTCTGATAGTTTAACCTTCTTGAGCAACCACCTGTATAAAACGACCACCTGGTCATAAAGACTGTTCTTTTGTTGTCCACAATAGCACCATTTGTGTACAAATCAACCTCCATATAAAGACCACCTCCCTTTAAAGGTTGGCTTTCTCACGTCCCTAAGGATGTCACTACAGCAAGTTTCATTTTAATTTTTCTTTGTAGGATGCTGTGCAGATTAACACCACCAATGTGTTTGAACTTTCTTGGACTAATCCATCTGGATAGTCATATAACATATGAGGATAACTTAGAAGAAACGTCATACACAAAGGTAAGTATTTTTGCTCTTATAGTGATAGTTTACATGTGTAACTATTGGAATGCTATGGGAATGGGATGCAGATGTTGGTTTCGAAATACCAGTTATTAGAATTACATGTAATAAGTAAGTGTATGCAGGCAAACCCAGATGTATTGAAACCAAAGAGGAACTATTTTTTCATTCAAAAAAGCAGGATTTCCAAAATAATTGGGTTGAAATAGTATAAAATAATCTAGATGGGAAATTCATTTGAAATTCAGCAGAGTTTAAATGTAATCACACTATAGGCCTATACATCTGTTTTGTTATTGATTTTTTTTCTCCCTGTATGATAATTTTTCAGTTATATGGTTGTATTAAGTTTTAATTATGCCCCCTGAAAAATTTTGGAATAGCATATAGTCGCCACTTTGTTCGTCCATCTGATTTTAACTTCTTGTTTGACTTTACATCTGAGTGGGGATGGGGGTTGGGGCAGACAACTCTTGTCTGATCAAGATTTTCATTGCTATTTCAGATCATGGGCCACATGGATGTTATATCGATTGTGTCAGATGGTTTCAACATATACTTTCCCATTGCCATTGTGTTATTGTGTATATGTACATACTTTAGTCTGGGAAGTCGCATTCTTCACTTACTTGGATTCCAGCAGTTTATAGGAGATGATGATATGACCCAGGAACTTACTGACGAAGGAAGACAAATTATCAGAAGAGGTATGTCCATTCACAAGGAAAGTGTACTTGTCCAGTATAGAAGAATTAAGGTTCCTTGTCATAACAGGTGTTGGTACATTAGATACCCCTTACTGGTCAATGTCCTTTGGGGCCAAGTGTAGGTCAAATTTATGGGTAAAACGTTGTTGACTTGCTAGCATTGTTAAAGTTTTAGAGGTTGAGACTGAAAAGAATCTTGCACAGAATAACTGGTTAGCTGATACACTTTCTTTTTTTTTTACAAATATTTGATATAGAGAAAAGAAGAATAGAGAGAAAACTAGATAGTGAAGAGAGAAGAAGGGAGTGGACTGAGAGGTTTGGTGATAACCCAACATCCAGCGATAGAGTTATTGGACCGAGGAAAAGCAATATAGAAAGTGCAACAGATTTTAGCATTAACAGAGGTAAGACTACAAGGAATGGATATAGTTAGTATTGTAAGTAAATATACAGATTAATCTCTTTACTAATTAATACTGGCAACTCATCTCAACCTTTTTAAGCCCCCCCCCTTTTTTTCACAATTTTTTCCACATGCAGTGTGGTCAGCCAACCTATGGAGTACTATTGGTAAGTGTATTTTACTTTGGTAATTTTCACCAACAAGGAATAGGATATATACACATGAGTAATAGTCTCTATGGTGTTTAGCTTATATTTGTGATATACATACGGTGGAAAAGATGAACTTTCAGGTCAGCTGTCACTTTTATAATTCTGATATTTGATATTGCATTAGTACCATAATGAGCCTGTCTTATTTCGGTATTTATAGGAAGGTACACTATTCCAAGAAGTCCTGATGAAAATGACCGTACAGAACTGCTGAAGGAAGCAGAACCTATAGACTATATGGGTGAAAGTCCCGATCCTCTAGAGGAATACATGCACAAAGCTGAGCCAATGCAGCAAGGATACCAGTCGTCTGGTAGACAATATTCCAGTAGATACACACCAAGTTCAAGGTCATACTCAAAACCTCCAAAGGGCATCTTTGATGATGTGTGATACTTCATTAGATGTAAAGTATTTATAAGTATTAAGGATCTGCTTCTGATATGCATTAACATTGCCATTGGTTGTGAACTGTTTATTGCAATACTGGTTAGTTACGTTATATTGTTAACACAGAGTGTCATTGTATTACAGTTTTTAAAAATTTTTGCCAGAAAATTCCTAATAGGTCTTGATGTCACATTTGAACACTTGAATATTGTTTCTTGTCCAGTATGTTGTATCTATAGTGTATACATCATCATGTCCAATTGAGTTGTATGTGTCACCTCCCTGTAGAAGTTAGTGTAATAGTATTGTTAAGTCGATGTTTTAAAAGACTGTTCAAGGAAAGATTGAAAATGGTCACATATGACAGGTGTTCTCTAACTCAGGTGATTTGTACAACTGTATCAAAAATTAAAAAAATCAGCAAGCATACATTTAGGTCACATACATAAAGTAGTTCACTACTTGACGTCACTGGGTCTCTACAGGAGGTTAGACTATTTGCTCCTGCAATGGGGGAAAGTCCAAGATTCTAGATGTTGAAATATTGGTCACTTATGATATATCTTATCACTATTACATTACAGCTCATTACTATCCACATAATTCACAGCTCATTATAAATCCATACACACTACTACTGATTCACAACAGAATAGAGAAAACAAAAAGTAATAAAACAGTTGTAGACACAGTTTTGGTTACCATGTAGCCTACTATATAAAACCCTTTCACTGTACAAAACTGTTTCCTCAAGTCCAAGATTTCTGGCAACAGTTTGGTCCTCTGTTTCATGTTCACACATGTTGACCCCACACTCACTTAACACCCATTAACTTACTCAAATGATCTGACTATTGAGTTGGTATATTTGGTTAAGTGTATATGTATCAAAATACAGGGAAGCATACTGAATGTCGATGGCCTTAATTAGAGGTGATCTTAGTGAGGTTGTCTTAGAAAGGGTTCTACTGTGAAAACTGGTAAGGCCTGATACTTAATATCTGTGATAGGTGTATTTTATATCATAACTGGTAAATTTATGAACCATATTGCTAAAAGCAATGTTATTGTGGGTTGACATTTTATATTGGTTAAATTAGCTTTAAAATTGTAGTGTTTCAGTTTTAATTTAACATACATAATAGAATATTTAAAGGATTAGTGTTATTTGAATACTTTTAAATTGAGTATTTTAAATCTCAAACAGATGTTCTGTGTTAATGCAATGAAGAGAGAAAGTGAAAGTAAATGATCTCATATTTAATGCTTCATCACAACACAAGTTATTTCACTTGCCAACAACAGTAAAACCTTGCTTATAAGAACACCCAAGGGACTGACTTAAGTTTATCTGATATGTATTGTCAGAGAAGTCCAAAACAAAAAGTCCTATTGGTACTGAGTTTTGTGACAGTCTTGTAAGCAAGATGATCTTCTTAGATATATGATTGTTAGGCTAGGTGTTCCTGTATATCTCAAACTTAGGGAAGATGCAACACTAAACATTTCATGAAAATAATTATAGCATTTATATGTAAATTATTATATAACTTACTTATCATATATGAAGTCCTTTATTATTCTTGTTACAGTTTTAAGAATTGGTAATGTTACCAAAGAGTGGGTTCAGTAAAAATGATATAATCATTATATTCACACACACAATATTGTTTCAGTATCAAAGATTTAAATACTCTAAGATTTAATGTATTCGCATACCACAACTAGGGTAATTTAGTTATGTAAGCATTTTGTGTTCTCTTGGGTATTTTTTTACAAACTAGTTACCTGTACCTATTTTAACTCTTGCGTTGTAAAAATTAAGTTTCTGTATACCATATAAATGTGAGATCCCTATTTCATCCTTTTGCTGCAGTAGAGCTGGTTTAAATTAATGGCAGGATAGGTACTTTGACTATGACATTTATTGTTTTATGTAGAATTCATGCATATAAAGACTGCATTTTAAGGGTATGAATTGCATTTTCTCTCTTTGTATAATAGCTAACAGGCACCATGCCATATTTAGGCGCTATAATATTGTTTAACACCTTTGAATGGTGTTCTTTTGCTCTACTTGTTTCTCTTTAATACCGTATTTTTCCTAATAACATCATCTGCTCTAATTAGGGCACCCCAGGATATCTTTTTTTCATGTAGACTTTTATCATATCAATACCAGTCAATCCACAGGCGATAAACAGAGAATAAACTTTGAATGGCCTTACTGACACACCTGTTTTCCTGCTGTGCAGATCGTTATCTGACAGTGATGCATTTTGCTACATTGTGCCACTGCTACATTGTATCACTTTTGCTAAATATAGTACATAACTCTCGGTGACAAGGTTATATATCATTTGACTTTTTTTGCAGAATCAAATTTGCATTATCAAAGAAAATGTTTAAAAATAGGGGCCCCCTGTTCTTCAATTACCTGTGCCCAATGCCCTTATGAGGACAGATAAACCATCATTTTGAGGTACCTTGGACACAGTAGTGAATGGCAGTAATGAGTCATCTATTCATGTTACAGCATTTTCATGTAATGTTGTTCAGGCTTATAATAGGTTGTGATTGGTTTTTACATGCTGTAATGGTGTCCTGATTCTCAGTTAATGTCACAGCCAGTGCTACATTCTGCAGGATAATACCAGTGTCTGTTTATAATGTACAATTTAGGTGCTATATCTAGTTTGAGGTCAGCTGGCCATCCCTGGGTGAATTAACTCACTTTGACTCTAGAGGTTGTGCTTCTGTATCTTCTTGTCTCTCCATAATATAGGTACTGCCAGTTATGTTGTCTACATATTGATAGTTGCAAATTTTGTTACAGTCATATTGGCAATTTGTGGACCATGTATTTATGCCTTGTTATAAGTGAAGGACTCTTAGAAAAATGGTGTGATGTCAGTATGTTGGATATACTAATGTGTTATTCAAGTGTGATCTCCTTGTAGTTTGCTGTGCAGATGAGGGGTTGATTCTGTGTTGCACTTAGTAGCCTGTCACTAATTTATGTCTGTGATTGTTTGTGCTATATGCCCATTCTACTTACATATCTTATACATTTTTCATGGTTTTTATCTAACAGTGACCATTGTCTTTAGCTCTTTTCATAGACTTTAGCTATTCTCATAGACTTTAGCTATTCTCATAGACTTTATTTGTCACACAGAGAAATCCTTCTTTAATCCTTACTAAATAAAGATGAAGAAATAGCTTTAATTAACAATTGATGTAGTTTACACATATTTAATTGATTTATGAAAGGTAAAATGTGAGACAGGTGCTTGTGATATGTATGGCAGAATATTGTGAATTGTAATAGTTGATAGAGCCATTAGCAAGAGTACCACATAATGTAAAGAAAGCTAGTAGTAGAAGCTTAAGAGGGTCAGCCTGTCTCCATGGTAGAGTTCCCATCTTTACACTAGGAAGTCAAGGTTTTAAACAGGAGGTTAGCTTTTCTTGTTCTTTAAAGGGTTTCAGCAGGTTAAATAGCCAAAAAAAAAACCCAAAATTTGAAACCTGCCACTGATATTCAGTGATGTCTCTAGTTGAATGAAAGATTCTTGAATGAGATGGTTAACAACAACAAGGTAAAAGCTAGTCAACTTTGAAGTATCAATAAATTTGAAGAACTATTAAAGTCAAGCGACGTTTCATTAGTTCTGAGGATCTGTATTTTTTACAGAGTAACAAACATTTACATAATGTAAATCACTCTGAGCAGTTCGCAGTCAAGCATAAGTCCTGATCTAGTAAATTATTTAGAATTGGAGGCAGGTGAATAAAGCAAAGAAATGCCTCACTCACTAAATAATTTATCGTAATAGTTAAGTATTTACTGGTATTGCTTTTGATAATTATAGATAACACTTTGGTCTTGAATTTTTCGTATATTACATCATTTAATGCAAAGTTAATGCATAATATCAATGGCACAACCAGCTGACTCTGTAGATTGTCATAACTGTGTAGAACACTGTCTATTGTAGCACATACTTAATGTTGTGGGATTTATTTTAGAGAGTTTTGTAGTACATTGTAGTTCTTGTTCAATTGATTTGGTATCATAAGTACAGTGGAACCCCCCTGTTCAGATCATCCAAGTGACTGGCTAAAATCGGTCAGATTAGTGAAATGGTCTCCTAGGTGATAGTGAAATAGTCTAGAAAAGAGGCAGGCAGATTAACAATTGATGGTCCTATCTGCGAGGTGGTCTCTTAAGTGAGAGGGTCTTTGGGTGAGATTCCTTGTATTCAGCATGTAAGATAACAAATGTTAGATAGTAAGTACATTAAAAATCAGAGGTGTTATGTAGTCTATGTTAACATGTGTTGAGTAGTCAAATTTATTGAGTTTCAGGTGTTAAATAGTGGGTATATAAAGTAATGGGTGTTAAATAATCTGTATCTGAGATAACAGGTATTAAGTATTTACGAATGAGAGATATATGTAAGAGGTATTGTGTCTGTGTATACAAGAGCGCATGTTAAGTAATCTGTGTGCAAGATATACATACACAGCACATGTTAAGTAATCTGTGTGCAAGAGATACATGTACATGTAACACATGTGTTTAAAAGATTAAAGACATTGTAGAAGATAGAAATTATTACTTGTTTTATGGAGGAATGAAGCAATAAATGATAATTATGATGATAATATTTGAAGTAATTTTGAATTTGGTTGTATATGTGATATATGTATGTGAAAGTATTGTAAAATTTGGTAACATTAAGACAACAATAAGTTGCAATATTACATGGTTGTGTACATTTACATGATATATTGTTTTGAAAGTTCATCAGGTGTAATGTGTGTAACTGCACTACTGGTATATTATCAATCTATAAATTCACAAAGATGTGTGGTATTTTTGCAATGAAATCTTTTAACACAAATTTTCACATAATTGTTTTAGCTTCTTTCCTCTTTTGATAACATTCAGAAATTCATGACTATTTATAAAACTTCATTGAAAATTTTACCCTTTCCTGAAAAATGTCATTTAATAGATCCATATGGTTTGTACAGTCTTTGGTAATGGAGGTGTAAAAACAGCTTTTCTAATTTAATTGTTCAGCTAAGTAAAATCTAATGAGATATAATTAAGCATGTTTCAACTCTGTTTTATTTTTTTTGTAGTCAGAATGTAAAAACATTTAAGCTGGAGATAAGTAACAATGATAGCACCAAATCTCAGAGTGAAAAGCAAGTATATAAATTGTATTATTGTATTCTCATTATTTATATCAAATAAAATCGGAATTAATCCTGTGAGAAAGTGGTAAAAAGTCTATATGTGTTCGAAACACTGCACATATTATAAGAAATTTGGTTTGTAGAAAATATTCCAGTACTTGGTATTTTCACATCAGATGCATACTTTTATCATTGATATTAGATATGTATTATGAAGATCTTTGGGACTGCCATGGCCTAGTGGTTAGCGTTGTTTCTCTTCTGATCGAAAGGTCCAGGGTTCAAGCTTGAGCCACAGTAATGAGTATGGTGGGATGTCCTTTTCTTTTGGATGAGACCGTAAAAATCAAGATCCCATGTCACAGTAGGTGTCGGCATGTTAAAGAACCCTCCCTGCTCTATGGGCATATGTGTAGAGCATAGACAAAATTTGTAGCCTTTCACATGCACACTTTATTAAGTGGGACTTTAAATAGCATTACAACCAAATGAAGATATTTATATTCATTTCTTTTCTTTTTTTTTTTTTTTCTTTTTGAATGTTTTTATTTTGTGTAGATAACAAAAATGCCACTGAAATAAATCTAAGATGATGTCTATTTATAAATACATAAACCCATTTAGGGCATATTTATTTACTGTTAATTAGATTTCAGTCCATTTCCTGTGTACTTTTTGCTTTCATTACTGTAGAGTCTAATTTAGTTTAAGAGACCGTCCAAGGGAAGGAGCAAAAAGGTTAACATATTACAGGTGGTCTCTTGATTCAGGTGATTTATATAGGGAAAAGTTGTATTGGGAACCATACAGGTAGTCCTTTGATTCACTTGGTCACTAAGGCAGGTTGGACTGTAATTGGAATTAGATGGCTATCCAGGCTCTGTGGTAGAATGCTCACCTTTTGACCACAAGATCTGGGGTGTGGGTCATGGTAGCAGAACTTCATCTAAACTTTCAGATGAGACAGTAAAATCTGTCAAGAATGGCCTTGACAGACTATGCAACCCACACAGCATAGGATAAAGTCCTTGACATAGGTCAAAATCACTTAAGTATATTTCACCTCAATGCCAACACAGTATGACAAAATAATGTGGTAAATTGCGTTAAACACTATTTTAATGGCAACATGAAAATACAATTACATATAGACTAGACTTTCTGATTCATGTTACTCACAATCTGAGGGCCAGAGTTAGACTCCTATTATCATTGCTATGTACATGTAAGTTTCTTGATGTGACTGTGATACTGTCACCTTATCACACATACATGTAAGAATTGTGATGGCCATGGAAGTTATGCAATGAGTAGAGAGAGAAATAACACAGCCCTCAATCAGAAGCTGTTACTGCTAGGTCTATCTGTAAATTCTAGTCATACAATTTTTTCAATAGTGTTTTTTTGCCTTCTTCGTAGAAGTAGAGGCATATTGCTTTGCTGCTGTCGTATGGTCAGTTAGTCTATACACCAACAGTTTCCTTTAATTATCTCTACAATAGCTGCATATATTGAAATGAAATTTGGTATACAGATACATCATGATTTAGGGCAAAATTCTCAATTCGGTACCTTCAGACAGATTTTTGTCAGAGTAACTCCCTTTGAACTTAGAAAATTCCCAGTAACTTACAATTTCTGATTGTGGGGAAGGGGCATATCTGTTTTTCTAACAACTGTTGGGTTTTCTTATATTAGATTTATACTACCATGAACAAGAAGTATTCATAACAGAATTTAAGAAATGTACTAATAGATTTAACATTTGATGTGTGGTCTCAACTAATTACTGATGTTTGTGGATCCTTGAAGAGTCATAAATTTTTTCTTTTAAAAAATGGATATTTTCTATTGAATGTCTATCATTAGATTGCATTTGATGAAGATGCACCTTAGAGTAAGACTGCCTTAACCATGTCAGGCTAAATACATTCTTTGTAAACAAATTCACATTTAGATGAAATTTATAAACGAGACTTAAAAACTTGCAGAGACTACAATTCGTTTTTCCATTTTTGACATGATGTTCCCAGGTATATTAAGTGTAGTGTCACAGCACCATCTATTTCTTCAGGGATTTGAACGTTATTCTCTCTCAAAAAAAAATTAAAACTAGGAAAATTTTAGTTTGCACCATGCTATGTACTTCATTTGTCCACAAATGTTTACATTCCATACAGTTTTGATCTCTTGTCCTTATGGAGTTCTTTAATGTTATATGTATATTACGTCTACTGTTGTTCCTATTGTGACTTCAAATTCTGTCAACACATTGTTTCACAAGATATAATAAACACTTATAAACATGTCATTTGTTCTGCTAATTATGCCTTTATTTTGTTGCCTCACTTACATCTTGATGTTTTGTAATGGTGGTGTAGCTTGTCTTTACATTGTTAATATTGGCCTACCTATCCATCAACATTCTGGTTTAAGTGCTGAACTAACTGAAATATCAGTAATGCAGAGATGTATAACCTTAATATGGCTAAGCTCAAGAGACTACATGCAGTCACGTGTTACTGCCTATCAGTTTTGATTCCTTATCAGCTGATGAGTGTCAGTAATTTGATGCCAGCTAGTGTTTCATGTCCCTGATCAGTTTATGTGTGTCTCCGATTTGATGCCAGCTGATTTTTCATAGCCCTGGTCAAGTGGTACATGGGACACATGTCTGGTCAATTGAAAATAATCAAAAGCTGATTAAAATTGTATGCATAGTTCAAACAAAGCCAGAAGTCAGAGGGGGGTGCAAGATCTATATTCAGAGTAACCCACTTATAGTGAACCCTAATGTATTGTAATCCTACTTTGTTGGAAATTATTTTTTAACTTTCTGGCTAAATTACTTCATTTCTCTTTTATCACAGTTATTTTGAAAATCCTGTCTCTTTGAAAGAAAAATTCATTCTCCTGTGGTTTAAACACATCCAGGTTTGACTAGTTAAGAGTCTAGATACTTAGGTTTCATATCGATGTGGTAAAATGTCTACTAATATTTATGATTGCAGATGAGTTGGGAGTACAGACAAAACTTTTTATCAGTTTCTTGACTTAAGATGGTGTGTTTCTGTCTTCTCTTTGTATCTATCTTTCATATACAACCTAGATATGTTTGAAGATCTTTGAAATGTGGCTAACATAGTTATCAATCTCTTGAATTTACGTGTTGTGCCTTTTTCTTTTAATGTATTATTGATACATATTTCTGAAGTGATAGCTACATCTTGTTACCTGTATGATGTTCTATTGTTACAGTGTTGTATTGCTTGTTTTACTTATTATATCTACCTTTACATACACCTGTATAATCTACCTGATATCTGTGTTTTGTATTCTCTGTTGTATCCTTGTTATAATTTCAAATCTCTTTCATGCTCTTGTAGTTGTGATATTACTTACTTTTACAATTATATTGTACTGTTATTTATAATTACATCTTCCTTATGAGTATTAGATCTTTCTGTTCTTATTATCATTCTGTTGTATTAGTATCATATTGCCACAAGTTGAAAGTGAAAACAGTTTCAATGGGAAATATTTCAAATTTGTATCGTGGTGAGTGGGCACCAAATCAGGAAAGAACGAGTGTTTGTTTGCCAAGTGATAAAGCTTCTACCGATGTAGATCCAAGAGCCATAATTCTGCAAAAAAAATGCAACTGGAACAAAACTGGATCTATATCCTACTTATATTCATCCATAGTCAAAAAGTCTCTTCAATGTATGCAATAGTGGTAAAAAAGCCCCAAAACTAAGGGTTGACAGCCAAATAGATAGGGAACTACATGTCCCCAGCAGCTTAGGGTCAAGTACAGACTGAAGCAAGACTGTTTTTCTCAATTCCAATGAAACTAACAAATGAAGTATAGCTGGGCACATTAAAGATACACCAGTGCAGAGAACAAGGTCATTGGCACAGGTCTTTTGTACAGCCTGAACCTTCAACATATTACAGTCGAATCTTGAAAACTGGAACGTCAATCTCTAAAAGTTCTCGATTTCTCAAAGTAAAACGATGGTCCCGATTTTTTTCCTTACTAAACTAAGCAAATTTAGTCTCTATCTTTCGAAGGTCAACGGGCGAAATTTTCAATCTCTCGAATAAATTTCACAATCCAAAGCTTAAAATACCTGTGAAATATCATCTCAATCTTTTGAAATGCGAATTTTTGGCAGACATTGTAATTGCAAAGTGTTTATTTAGTAATTAAAGGTGACGACATAGGTAAAATATTACAAAATATTTACCAAAATAATGAGTGATGAGAACATTGTCCAGGAAAGGGAGTGTTTGGGCGGCGGAATAGCATTAAGCTGGAGAGTAATCATATTTTTGAAAACTCGAAGTCTCAAAAACTCAAAGTTTGTCACCGGTCCCAAGCACTCTCAGTTTTCGAGATTCAACTGTACTTTGATTTAACTCAATTTTGAGTGGCATGAAACACCAATGGAATAAACAAAAGTTTTTTTCCTGAATGATACAAGTCCTCCAGCTGCAGAAATCAAAGATCCATATCTTAGGATCTTTAAATCAATTGACATACATTCATATACTGAAATATTGGCTCATTATTTACAAAAAATAACCTTCCCTTTTGACATCATGAAATTATATTTTGGGGTGTGACAGATAGAAAGAAAAACTCGAGTACAGGAATAGAAAAAAAATCAGCATTTTGATGAACATGTAAGCCATTTCAATACCATGAAACAAAATGATGCCTGTTTGAAGAGTGAGAGTAAATGAGTCAAGGCTGCAAGAGGTTGATGAATTAAACTTTGCTTAAGTAAAATTTAAAACAGACAATACTTCTGAAAGTCTAAAATTTATTTCATTCCAGATATAAAAACAAATCGATCTTATCAATTCATCATACCATACTTTGACTAAAAATCACAGCAACAGATAATGTATACAACTTAAGCTACCTCAATGTACACATTTAACAACATATAGGTACACAGTCATTTCATTGTAAGCAAGACATATACTGACAATCCTTGCTAATTAAGTTCTCATATTTCTAATTACTTCACAATATCACTCTGCTCCGTGTACCAATGCAATCAAAATATATTTTATTGGAGTAATTTCCGTATAGTTTGTTTGTTCATAGATATAATACTGTGACATAATAAAAAGCAAACGGACCTTCTTGGAGTAAAACAAACACAGATGATGAGACAGAAGAAGATTCATCTGCCCTTGTCATCAAACACTCAAACTTCTTCAAATTTACAGTCTACTAGAATATATCACAATTCATTTAATATGCTGAAAAACACAAAAATATGACAGGAATTGACCAGACCCACATAGACTATACATGTTTTCTCAAAATTCTTTTCATCAATTTCCCTTCCTCACATATTTATATAGATTCACATGTCATTTGTCTGGTTACTTCATTTTGTTCATGTACCACAATCTTGTCAACAAGGACCTTGTTTACTCTGTAGAAGCACTTTGTACATATGAATACTTATGCTGCTTCATGTGTGTTTTGGTGGCCTCCATGGCTGAGTGGGCAGAGCATCATGCAGTAAACAATGAAATCTCTCAAATTTACTTCACACAGGTTTGTGCCTCACTCATGAAGCCTACATTGAAAATGCAAAAAAAAGTTTGCCAGTTATCTTGTATAGTAGGTAGGAGATTTCTCCCACAGTACAACTGTTACTGGGTTCTCTCTTCTACCAAATGTGTGACTAGTGTGTCACTACTGTGTGACTGAGTCTAAAATGTGTGACTGAAAGATAGTCAAGTGTGGCATAAACAAACTAAACTTCCTTGTGGCACAGTCTGGTGAAGGAAACAAGTTTCAAAATGTTTCCTTAAAATGTCATTCTCTACTCAACAAAGAAGTATGGTAAGTTTATACACAATTTCTATACACATTGTATGCAATTTCACACATATTTTGAACTTTTTTAATTCTCAAAACTTCAGATGACCATAAATTCAACCAGCTGGAATAACAACACAGTGGTAACTTGTACACATATATCACACTGTCTTCTTTTTTTTTATTAATAATATAATACATAAAAGCAAAAAATAAAGCATAAACTCTGGAGGTAACAAAACACAACAATAATATGCCCAATGAATATTCTAATGTTTGTAGTATGAACGAAGGAAATTATTATGCACAAAAGGAAGCACAAAATAGTAAAGATACCATTATAACATAAATTGTTGTTTTAAAGCACTTTTAATATACTTTATTTGATAACAGTTTGGTATCTCAATTTCTCACATTAGTGTAGACCATCCATCTCAACATCACAAGTTATACCATAGCTGACATAAGGTACACAATTTTTTGCTCATGACCAAAGATTTGATTTATGGAAAGACCTCTTTTTAAGGTCTCATCCAAGTATAGAAAGGAGGTCTTAAACAAAGAGCTTTAAGTTACTTCTAACAATATTTATATGTGATTGTGACCGAGACTCTAAAGGCCGATAAGATTTGCAAGAAAATAAGAAAACAAATCTCAGTATATATAGTTTTAATCTTGAAAATGACCTATCATTATTATGTGATGTATTTATTCCCTCCCCAAATAAGTGTCCTTCCAACTTATTTCTGGAATTAAATTGCTCCATAAGAATGGACACCCCTGAATATGAGTACTGAATAATAAAAAGTTTGAAGTATATAATTCTCTTTACAAGGTACATATATTTCCTACAACTACATGTATAACATAAAAACAAAACTCACTCCAAAGTCAAAGACCAGCATTTACATCACAAACAGAATTTAATAAATGCCAAACTCTCAGATCTATACTTGTTAGTAAACTCTTGACCAAGAACAGTGGCACCTTGCTACGGAGATTAATTTAGTGACTAGTAGATACTGCTCTGATTGTTGAAGTGGTCTAGTAGTTGAGGTGGTAATATCCCAGAATAACAATAGACAGGCTGGACTTTGTTGGTAATTAATATGAGGTGGTCATTAGTCAAGATTCCACTTACATCATTTTCTAGATTTAATTTTGTGATAGCACATAAACAATAATGAAATGACACAAGGAAAAGTTACATACAAACAAGAAATTATCAAAAACAGTAAAGTAAATGAAAATATCTCGGAGAAAAAATAATTATCAACAGCTGGGGATTGGTTGTGAGATATAAGCAACAAGCACACAAGGTAAAAACATTGACATAAAAAAGTACTCAAAATACATGTACCTGACAATTCAACCAAATATTATATAAAGTATGGCTTTTCCTGTTCTATGGATAAGACTAAAAACAAACTGTCAAAGTGGATGTTGCCACATTACAGATCCTTCAATGCTCAATTACCACAGGTGTCAAGTATAGCCCAAAAATTATAAGCTCTCTTCAAATGTTGTGTCCTCTTCTACTACTAGCACGCTTTTGAAATAGTCGGAAAAGAGTAAAATCCTAAATGACTAGAAACTACTAACTGAACTCTTAACACAGAGTAGGAGGCTCGAACCATCAGAGCATAGAAGATATTTGCAAAATACAATTGATTCAATTCATCATCTTCACACAGCACCATATACAACTACCACCATAAACATGTATCTACACTAGACATCCACTGGTACTAATATGGTCAGAGCCGCCTTATGATCTAAAAATGATTAGTGTACAAGTGTACATGCATACATCATATACTGGTAGCAAAGCTAATACTATAGTCATTTTGTGCTTAGTTGATGACCCTTTGTTACATATAGACTGTTGTTTATGCCCCACTCAAGAATGTTTTATTCCTAAGGAGATGTCTAGGATGTCATTAAACGGCACTAACGGCTATTGAGCAGTGAGGGATCTTTAATTTGCAGAACCCTACTGTGACACAGGGCCCTTGTTTCTACTGTCTCATCTGGAGGATGATAGGAAAAGCCAATTTACAATAAACATGGACACTAGATATGTATAACATATACATATATGAGTACATAAGCTTTCATTAACAATTACATTTTTACACATCATGCTTATAAGGACTAAAACAATTGTCAAAGTTTATTTGTAAACATAGAACCACATCACTAACAAGACTTTGACAAAGAAATTTGGACATAAATATTGTTACTCATTTCTAATGCATCATCCCATACATTTACATTACAGTTTCTTACAAATACAAATGTATGAGTAGATAACCAGGGCAGTAATCTGTTCTTATACACCTAAAGCCTTCCAGCTTATCCATAATGTATCACTACCAACTAGGGACTTTTCATTTGAAAAATGCTGCATATTCTACAAAACTAAGACATTTGTATCAGAAAGCTGCATATTAGAAGTTTATAAAGATTTCAACTCTCCATGATTATAGTTAAATACATAGTGTGGAGCATCACAGAAATAATAATATACATTGGAAGTGAATGATTTATTAAAATACCCCAACAAACAATCATTCTATGATAAACACAAATACACAAATCATTTACAGTCTAACCTGCCTTAGTGACCCACTGAATTAAAGGTAAACCTGTCTTATGCGACCTAAATGAGTGGCTCCCAAAATGTTTTTTTCCTATACAAATCACATGAATTTAGAGACCACCTGTCATATGTGACCCTTTTGCTCCTTCCCTTGGACGTTCTTTTAAAACAGGTTAGACTGTATATTACACTTCAACAAATGATATAATCATAACACACTAAAATATAATCTGTAGAACAATTTCCCCACAAGAAATTTCTTTGTTCAAAATTCTCTTCCATTAGAAATAACCTTTAACCTTACAGTCTCAAATAATGCCCTTCAATGTGCCTACTATAAAACTGTTAATGAGTACTTTTGTGAATCAATATGATCGTTCCTGCATGGTATATGGTATTGTTGTTTAACGTCCCACTCAAGAATATTTCACTCACATGGAGACGTCACCGTGTGCCGATGAAGGGCTACAAATTTTGCCTATGCTCGGCACTGCTGGCCGTAGTGCAGGGAGGGTTCTTTAACGTGCCAACACCTACTGTGACATGGGGCCTCGGTTTTTACTGTCTCATCTGAAAGACAGGAACAGTCAACCGCAGAGTGGCGCCTGCGGGAATCGAACCCCGGACCCCTCGGCTCGAAGTCAAACATGCTAACCACTCAGCCACTGTTCCTGCATTAATGAGATAGAAAAAAAAGATCTTTGGAAATCCTGCAGATTCCAGAGTCCACTACTGTCCACATCTATTTTGGTAGAAAAAAAAAATCTTTGGAAATCCTGCAGCATTTTCACATCTATTTTAGTTTTCTGGATCAATAAGCCTCTCTATGCTTATTTAAAAAATTAGGGTATCAATTAATGTGCATGCAGTAATGAACTAATAATTATTAATTAAAATTCTATGCTTCATCTGTCACATACAAAATTTGTGTTTTATGTTTATTGAAGCTTGTGTTTATATTGTTAACCAAACTGCAAAAAATCCCTTGATATGGAGCATGAGATACTCGAAATCAAAGAGTTACTTATAAATTGTAATACATAGCCTCCCTTAAAGCAGTTTCTTGGAACTATCCTGGGCAAGTTCTTATACAAGGAAGAGAAGAAAGATTAAAGAAAGATAAAAGAAAGATAAAATGGTAATGACTGTATAAAAGGAACTTATCAAAACCAAATAATTCATTGCAAATTTGTGTTTCTTTTTTTTTTCTTGAAACATCTAGTTGTGTATTATTTGCACATAGAACTTTTTATTGCAATTTACACCTTGAATCTGGACAAATTTAACATAGAAACTCAAATCAATGTTGCTTATCACATGTATGACATAATTCTTGTAGAATAAGCTTTGCTCTGTATAAAACAATTTATTGTTCAAGATAGGTGCATAACTCAAAATTCAAACTATCAATGGATAAATGAAAGCTGTCTAAAACAAATTTGATTGGTGACCAATATCACTTTCAATAATGTTCAGACTATAAAATCTCTTTATCTGACAACAGATCTATTAAGACAGGACCATCCATTTGGACTATGTCCTTAAACAACAGTGTGTCCTTAAACAACACTCTCCTTAAACAACATTGTGTCCTTAAACATCATTGTGCCCTTGCACAACATTGTGTTCTTAAACAACAGTGTGTCCTTAAACAACATTGTATCCTTAAACATCATTGTGTCCTTAAACAACACTGTATCCTTAAACAACACTGTATCATCCTTAAACAGCTTTGTGTCCTTAAAGATCAGTCTCCTTCAACAACACTGTGTCCTTAAACAACATTACGTCCTTAAACAATCACAGTTTTCTCTTCATTGGCTACTTTCTCTGCAGATTTGGTTTTACCTCCAAGCTCATCGTAGTCACCAATTTGTTCCATTTCATACAGGACTTCCATTATACAACCAATGCTCCAGGCTTGTGCTGGGCAGCTGTCTTTGCAATACTAAACAGTAAAAAGAAAGATGATGTGTTTGTGAAACAAAAATGTCCAAGTACAATAGAGTACAACAAAATAATCAAATGTCAGGTTTTTTTTCGTTTGTCTTTTTGTTTTTTGGCAATCAAGTCAAATATCAAGGCCTGGTTCAAAAGGTACAAAGGTTTGGTATGGGAGAAAAGGCCTTGACACAACAAATATGTACATGTATAATTCAATTAACAATTACAAGGCATAAAAAGAGATGGGAAAGGACATGATTAGCTCTTTAGTGGGTACCTTTTTCACTTTTCAAACATATAGATTAACCTAGCAAAATACTGATGTATACAGCATATGTGAAATACTAGGAGAGACCATATTCTGGTACATAGTGCATGTGTACTACCATTACAGCCTCAACATTACACAGATAACTTACCGCTCCATTTGTATTTGTTAGCTCTGGTAAGGACTGCCATGGAGCCTTCATTACTTCCTCATAATGCTTGGTCAGTCTTGATTTGACATACTTGATTGTCCCTTTCAATAATCCTGGGTTCTCTGCATCCATTATTTTTGCAAAGTGAAGTTTTGCTCTTAAAAAATATCCTAAGGGCCAAACCCATTCCTAAATAAGAAAATAAAATTATAGATGTTGGTAAAAACTCAAATATTCCATTTTAAATCCACCATCAAACATTTAATTACTCGAATGCAACAAAAGAGTAAAAGCACATAACTTTCTCCTTAATGGTTGGTTGTAATGATATTTTATGTCCCACTCAAGAATCTTTCACTTTTCTGTAGACGTCGCCAGCTCTGCACTTGTGGCCATAACGCAAGGAGGGTTCTTTAATATGCTAGCACTTACAATGACCTAGGACTTTTGTTTTTAATTTCTCATCCAAAAGACAGAGACAGCCAACCACGACATGGCTTGGTCTTGAACCCCAGACCTCATGATCAGAAGTCAAACACACTAAACACTAAGGCATGGTAGATCCTCTCCTAAATGGTAATTTGATCTGTATAACAAATGTAACAAAGGGGTCATCAACTAATTATTAGATGACTATTGGTTTGATTGTTGAAAAACAAAGAGCAGTCAGAAACTATGAAAGTGCCTTCTTTGTACAGGAGGAGACAAAACATGGAAATTTCTGATAAGTAATTTGAAACACATAGGTCTCTTCAGTCTTCACAAACAAATATGTTTCCTCATTTCATTCATTTTTGCTGCGTTTTCATTTTAGTTTCATCACTGCTGTATCATCATTTCAGTGTTGTCCATATTTTTCTGAAACAGACAGTGATAATATGCACATGTGCGGACCACCAACACAGAAGACTGGAACACAAACTGACTCAGTCAGACTAAGTGTAAACCAGGCTAGAACACCCTTATTTGATTCTACATAATAATTTTCATTGACAAACAATTTTGTCCAATCAACAAGTACAGTTGTAAATTGAATTTCCCAAGTCAATGTTGGGGTAGACAACAGAAAACTTCAGAATTTACTCAACTTCATCTTATACTGAATTCTGATTAGCTGAGAAGCTGGAGTTAACAAAATTCTCAGATTTAAGTAAATTATTAAGTTTTATGATGTTGAGCCCTGACCTAGAACAGGCAATTGGACTGGTGGTAATTTCAAACCATGGGATTTGGTCTAAGAAAACTAACATCATCTGTCCTTATACTCTTCCCATCATTAAGACCTTATAAATTAATTCCTGACATTGCAAACATTAGATAATATAAACAGGAGACTCACAGGTCCATTATGATAATTGAATCCTCTGGCTACATTTGGATCTGCAGTGTCATTGGAGTTGTCATAATCCCCTACATATGCCCAGTCTCTAGATTGTGAATAAAGGAACGAAAGTGTAACATATCACTTACAAAACAGAAAAAGAAGTAAGTGTTGGTTGACATAGAAAACCGACAGACAAAAACTATACATGGAAATCCTAAAGTTTTAAACCACAGACAACCATGCATACCTCAAAAACTGTATGCCACAAATCTAATTTTGGATGCATTAAATGTTTCCATGGATTTTATATTAAACAAAATCATTTATTTTTACTTTGAATTGAACACCATAAAAATAAATTGTTTTGATGTAAAGAATGGAATTACACAAATAGAAAAACATACATACCTTGGATCTAGGGTTTTCATGCCTAGTGGTCCAACTAGTACCTCTCCTGCTTCTGTAAGAGCTGTCCATGCTTTTTCAGGTGTGAACAACTCTGGGGCCTAATAATATAGCAAGTGATGCCAAAGATTAATATCTGGTTGCTCTACAATGTGACTACAGATAAATATCTAGTTGTTCTACAACATGGTTTTATGTCAAGTAAACATACTACAATAAGACTACCAGTTATCCTACAGTATGACTGACCAATTATCCTACAATATGACTACCAGTTATCCTACAGTATGACTAACCAGTTATCCAACAATATGACTACCAGCTATCCTAAAGTAAGAGTTCCAGTTACCCTACAATATGACTACCAGCTAACCAATCAATAAAATATATATTGTAATGAATATTATAATCAATTTTTACAAAACAGGAGAATGTGGTTATCTGCCTCAGGAGACAATCACTGTTTACTTACAACAACCATAGCTATCACAAAGTTCGGCCGTAGTTGGAAATCACTCCAGAATGGCTTGGAGAAGTAAGAGTCTTTGTACATGCTTCGTCTGTTGATGAGTTCTGGATGCGGCTCGTTCTGAGGCACTGGTACTGTGTTTATCCAAAAATGCTTCTCAAAATTGACCTTGATCTTCTCTGCCCACTCCTTGAACGTGATTTTTTCTGTTTTATCTAAAAGTAAATGCAAGAATGTCAGATTAAACACTTGCAGTGCAATATTTAAGTGCTAAACAAAACAGAAAAAGAAAGAATTAATGTATAATGTCAAAGACAGGGTGATGACTGCTTACTCAAGTTAGAATTCAAGCTGACATCTAACTAAAATTGACAATTCTAGATATATTTGTTTACAGATAAAGATTGGTCTACAAAACTAAGACAGAAGTTTCTTTCTCAATGTCGGCCCCCACGGCCAAATGGTTAGAGCATTGTGCTTTAAAATACTGTCTCTCATCTCAAGTCCTGTGGGTTCAAGCCCCGCTGAAACCTTAGTTGATTATGAGTGAAAGTTTGCCATTACTTGTGGGAGATTGGTCATCTCTTCCAAGGTATGTTAGTAACTAGGTTCTCTTGCCCACCAATTAAAAACTAGCTGCTACCATATGACTGAAACATAGTCACATGTGGTGTAAAGCAAAAACAAACAAAAATGATCTCAATGGTCTATACAAGTCTGTACCATTTATAACAGCACTGACACTGTCATATGGGTATTTCCCAGCCTTGTGCATTTCTATCAGCCATCTTAGAGCGGATTTATTCAGGCCAACCAACTCCACTGCTGAACCACACCTACAAAACAAAACACAAGTTTTAAAAATCTAATATAAGAAAATATCAACCTAATATAGAATATAGGACTAACAAGCACAAAAATTATTGTGAATTTTAAAAGAAAAATTTCAGTGATTCTTTGTATACACTGATTAAAATGAATTATCTACTTAACAACAAACAATGCACAAGCAACAAAAGGCAAAATACAAGATTCATTTTAGGTCATTCGTCTATTGATACAGATTTAAATAAAAATACTATATATGGTACCCCTTTTGTTAAAAAGAAGTATTGAGATCCATCTACCTGGGTGTGGCTGGTTTTCCTTTATTTCCCGCTATGGGGGAACTTCCCATCTTGTCCATCCAAGTCCCACAGTTCCATTCATTTCCACCAATAACAAAACCAAGGTCCCATTGGACCCCAATCTCATTTTGAAAACCTGAAACACAAACCAAACATTGAAAAACCTTTTTTCCTTTGGAAGAAGTTTTGTTTTATCATTGACTGAAGTAGCATAAATATTAATAGCTGTATTCAAAGTTGTTGACTGAAGTAGCATAAATATTAATAGCTGTATTCAAAGTTGTTGTAAATCACATGGTGGTAACATGGTGAAAAAGTTGTCCTTGTTATAACCGGTACCCAAATAGAGGTTTATAATAGTGGTACATTTATAATCATCACAAACATACCCTCATTGGTCATCTGGTCATCAATCTGGGGTCCAGCATTTCTTTCTGTAAATTGCAGGCCTTCAGCATGTCTTTGCAGAGCTTCTTGTATAACATCATACAAAGGTTGATCCTATAATTATAATTATCACTTATTAGTACATTTCGGCTCTTTACAATATCAGTATCAGTATATACTGTTTCATTGGTCATCTACTTTTTAAACTGATGCTATAACAAATAATGAAGCAAAACTAAACCAATGGGTGATAAAGTTAATCCCATCAGTGGCTGGAAATTGGATGAAAGACCTTTCAAAAAAGTCATGAAGGGGGTTCATTTCTCCATACTTAAATGAGATAAACATTTGCTATTGGATTGCTATATCTATAGAGTCTTCATTTTAAATTGAAATGTTGCCAAATGTCAGTGCAAGGCTTCAAATTTTAACCTACGCTTGGCATGTCTGGCCCCCTGGATATCTTGGTGCATGAACACTGGATCTCTTGGTGCAATGTCAGCACTCTTGTCACAAACCACTCTCAAAGCAGTAAAGAAAAAAGAATGCACATAAAATGTACAGTATATTAGGGATATGTAAAAGTAGTGTGTATGTCTAGTTTTAGTACATAATGTGAATCTAAAACCCATATACATGTGCTAGCTGGACCCCCATGGCAAAATATTTAGATCATTGCACTTTAAACTATTGAATCTATCACCACTCGCCAGCTCGGGTTAGATCTAGAGGTTCACTGAAACCTCACTATGTTGATTGTGTGAGAAAGTTTGCCAGTTTACTTGCAGAAGGCCAGTGGTCTCTTCCCAGGTACATTTGTAACTGGGTTTTCTCCTCCACCAATAAAAATATGCCACCATCACATGACTGCAAGATTGCCAAGTGTGGTATAAAACAAAAATAAAGGAACAGATGTATAGATATGTTCCTGATAACTTACATGTGTTCCCATCACTTCCTCACACTCAGAATCATCACTTGGGTATAACCTGCACACTTTGTCACTAAGTATGTCTGTCCCGCCTTCCACCATCTTACAGTAATCTTGTATTGACTGTAGCCACCACCATACAGCATCCCGACAGTTGTATCGAGCACCACTTCCTTTGTTTAGTAAGTTGGGAATAAGGCCATGTCGTAGGCAGGCACCAAAAGACAGTATTATAAATCTACAACAATAATTTGTAGTCTGAAAAACTCAACAATTAACATGGAATTAGTATGGGATTACCTGTTTATTTTCATAGAATCTAATCTTAATTTCATAAGAAATTTGCAAGCATGAAAGATTTTAATTTCTCAATCTATTTCATAAAATTTCAATGAGGATAGAAGCTGCTTGTACTAGGAAAAATTATAATTTGTGAGAAAAAAATATTGGCTTTTATTCGACCTAATCTATACTTGGTAACTATCAGCATTCTACATACCTTGCGTCATCATATCTTCCAGTTAACAACAACACTCCTCGTAATGCTATGAAAGTATCTCTTCCCCAGTTCCTCATGTATCCACTACCAAAATGGGGCAATCCTAGAATTTCAAGTTAGATATTCTAAATAACTAACAGAATATCAATCATCACCAAGGCAGAAACTTTCAATGAATAAATGTAAACAAAGCATAGCGCTGCGCTCTCCGATGAACAGTGCCCATGTTCATATTTAATTTGTGGTTTCTGAAGAAGAGAGTTTTTATTGATTTTGTATTTTGGTATAATAAACAATTTATTGCCCTGGTTTGAGGGAAATAGATTTGTTTACCTGCCCTCGGGAAATATGACTTGCCTTTGGAAAACAAATCTCATATCTCCCTCAAACCAGGGCAATTAATGTATAGTGTAGCTTCCTATATTGTAGGGTCAATATAATGTGACCTTCACCTTTACACTATTGATACTGTGTCGATACATTACCTGCAGCAATAGATAGTGTAGCTTCCTCCTGTGCAGTTGTTGTTTTAGAATCACTTTTCTGAGCTACAACCTCAGTTTGTTGTTTCTGAGCTACAACCTCAGTTTGTTCAACTTTGGATGGTCGAGGTGGCCTCATATTTGGTGAAAGTTTTGGAAGAGTGGCATCTGCTACATATCCACAAAATTGTAAAGAGGCCAGCGCGAGACTCTGCACAAATGAGGATCCATCCTGTATGAAACTGACAAGAAGAAACTCACATTAGACATACTGAGCAATGAATTAAATGTACAATAAATTCTAATTTAGTAAAGCGTAGTTAGAAAATTAATGGTCCCCTGGTATGGGCCATTTCCACAATATGTATTTTGCTGAAAGTAAGTCAACTACTATCAGTCAATCTTGTTTAGGAATTCATCGTATTTAAGATTTTAATCAAGTATCATGTCAATTCCTGCAAAAGTGGCAGAGAAGAGTAAAAAAAAAACAAGAAAGTGTCATATACAGACAAATGGACGGACACTTAAAGTGGAAGCATTTAGTTTCCTCCACTCTCACTGTAGTGGGACAAAAAATTTCAATGCTTAGCAATTACAACCATTGATTAAAGAGGGATCTAACCTGCTGGCACCTACTGTAACACAGACTGCAGATTTTACAATCTGATTTGAAATACAGGAAAAAGCAGTCACCACTACTGAGGCTAAAAAGCTCTTGTAGCTCTAGTCAAAAGAAATCAATTTATGCTGGAGCTACATTGGTCACACACGTTCAATAAACTCTGTACCAAATACAAGGTCTTTTCAGATATACACATGTAATAATTATACGCACTAAGTCAATCTGAAGATCCAGAAGGACTTAAGATGAAAATATTGAGTACCAAATGACTATGTTTTAAGGAATGAATTGGCAAAAAATATCCTTCCCTTTCAGATGTAATATACAAAGTATGCAGGCAACATTTATACAAGTACTGCATTAATTTACTGCTCAACTTAATTTGCGTAGTGTGTAATCTATAATATCTTACTCAGACATGAGTTTGACAGCTTGTTCTTTGATTACTACAAATGCACCGGTAATAATGGCGTCAAAATAACAAGGAATCAGGAAGCGAGGAATCTTGCTCAAGTCGTCAAACACCTCCGAAAACCACTTCCCCAGCTGTAAGAGTAGAAGTAATATAATCAACAAATAAAATAAATAATTATATATAAATAGGAATGGCAACAATATATTGGAAATGTGCCCTTTATAATAGTGGGTACCATGAAGAAACGTCAAATATCAGCTCCAAAGCATAGGTATGGACCAGGCTCTTATTCATGACAACATTACCATTTTCCAGTAGATTTACTGCATCAATTACTTAGGCTTTATCCATCCCTGCCACAAATGAATAAGTCTATTTTATTGCATACAAACATCTAAGGTAATAATTATGATGGACAATAATCTAATCACATTTGACTGATGCCCCGTCCTAAAAGATAGACAGTCAGACAAGTGCACAATGTAAGTGAATATAGTGCTATGACTAGTTTCTTAGACTTAATGCAAGAGAGTCAGACGAGTGTACAATTTAACTGCACCTATCATTATGACTAGTGTCAATTAAGCTTTAAATGGAGACAGTTAGATGACTGTTTCAGCTGGTAGAGACACTACAACAGAGCTCAAAATGGAACTAAGTCATGTACCATGTGATACACCATGATGTTTATGCAATACTAGTGTCTCCAATGGTTTAAAGTTTAAATTTTATTTATTTTACAACGTTTAACAAACAATTTCAAATAACTTATATCAATGTCTCTCATTGGCGCTGATATCAGCATGCAGGGGT
>JACSZP010012651.1:0-10110 GCA_016161895.1 Pinna nobilis | reverse complement strand
GAGTGCACTAATCACTACACTACTTGTACACTCAATGGTTATGGACCATCACTCTACATAATTATCCCACTAAAATGATGTTAGCCTGGGATATGGTCTTCTAGAGATAATCCCGCATCAGGTATCATGTAGTTCATGAATTAGCTCTATTATAGCACTGGTCTGTTGATCATCTATTTACTACCCGTATATATGACAGATGATCAGTTAAATATCCGTTATTGTAGGCTCAAATTCCTCAGATGTTGTGATGATAAGGACGAAAATATTGCTAGATATCCCATCTAAGTAATAATAAGAAAAAGACAAAATTGCATAGGAAAAGCTACACAAGCCAGTTTTAGCCAGGACAAAAATGCATGGTTGTCATTTGTTGGAAAGTTTGATATTAGCAACATGATACCTGTAAACAGGTGCAAAAGAAGTAATATGTTACCTGTAAACAGGTGGACAAAAGCAATGTTATGAAATATGTTACTTTAATCAACATACAAGTTCTGTGCTAGGATGAGCTTTCAATCTGTTTGCTATATATTGTGGAAGCCAATCTCCTTCTCGGAGGTTGTTACACAGAGGGTGTCCCAAATCGTTCTTGGAGCGAATACTTGTCAACACTGATAACACACCTGTAATATGTAAAGTAAAACATACTACTGAGCTACAAGAGAATTTATACTGGAATAGAGGATCTTTTTTGGCAAATTTATGATTGTAGAGTTCTGTAACCAAGCTAAGTAGACCAAAGACCTGACAAATTCGCATTGATCTGACTTAAGAGTTGGTATTGTGAAGTCTAAGGGTTAAAGCAGGCTAGAATGATTAAACACAGACAAGAGCTTGGTGGTCTTACTGAGAAGTGGTATCCCATGTACATGTAATTTTGAAGAAGTGCATGACTTTTAGTGAAATAGTGTCAGAACTTACTGAATATATCACTATAATGTTTGCCATTGAGTGAAAAAGAAACTGTTTTCCTTTGGTAATGCATTTGAACATAAGTGTTTCACAATTTAATTTTGATTTTTACTTTGATTCTTTTTTCTTCATACCTCTTAGTCCACAATACACCATACTCCCATATCCTGGTAAGTTGTAAGCACCAAAACCCTTCCCATCAGCCCTTTCTTCACCATCACATCTGTATAGCACTCTATTCAGATCTGCCAGAGTTAATTTATCCACAATTGCATAGAAATTTGATGTTTCAAAAGTTTCATTAAACATAGTCCTTCCACTGTACGATCTCATTAGATAGCCAAACTGGCTCAAACCTCTCCTTATATCTAATAGTGCACCTCTGGCTTCTTCTGGGAGAACTGTCCTAAAAATAGATAAATGAACAGTGACAAGAACTGTAAATCAAAATACAATCGCAAAAATTTTATCTTACTGTAGTTGTGCAAGCGATTCCCCCCCCCCTTAGCTGAATATTCTAACCTAACATAAACTTGCATCATCCAATATAAGGTTATAATCTTTACATGCATGTTTAGGAAAATATCATTTTATGAATATCTTTTAGTAAAAACAAAGTTTAGCAAAACTTTCTAAATTTATGTGCACACTACGAATATTTGTGTTCATTTTATGGAAGAAACAGGTTATGTTATGGCCATGGAAAATGAAATGAAGCTTTTTTTTTAACAGAAATCATACCCATCAAAAAATTGTTTATTCAAAACTTTTCTTAAATAAAGAAAAGTACATTGTGTATCTATGACATTTTATTAATATGACAGTGCTAAGTGAAACTTATTACACTACTGTCAAGCTGAAACATGAGTATATAGCCCATTAACTACTTGATATTCTTACTTGACAATTACAACACTGCCAGGAGTCAACATATTAAACGATATCTCTGTACTTTTCCCATCATTTATGGGCTTCAGACTAATCATTCTACTGTGTTCTGCACTAAAATTGAATTTCATCTCCAGGAAGAAGTTGGGTAGCCCGTTGATGAATTTTGGATCCTTTTCATACTTGTAATCATCAGTTTTTCTGACTCTTCCTTCAAACAGGATATCACTGACAACTCCTAAGAAAGAGAAATATTTCTGAAATAATTTCAGACAGAACAGGTAATTCAAATAACCATAATGTATGTACAAAAAAAAAGATTTTCTTTTCAAAGTTTCAACTCTACTTTTTTCCAATCTTTTCATCATTCAGATACCTTTTCTTGCAATGAATTTAAGCTAATTCTACATAATGTGCAATAAAATATAATAATAAGACAAGAGAAAAGTCCAATAATCACATGAAGTGATAATGAATACTCTATGAAAGATCAATGGAATCAATAATTGCCAGAATGAAGAGTACATGGACCAGCAGATGGTCAATTTCTGATATGCTAAATAAGACAAAACATCTGCCTTGTATGATTACTCTTGATATTTTCACACAATCTCCCCTCCCTATAAACAGTGGTAAAGCTGAATAACTACATTCTGTAAATCTGAAATTACATATTACCTTTTAGTTAATACAAAAAATTCATGTAAAATCATCTCTCCCCAAGATTTCAGGAAGAAATCTGTCTTGGACATAGCTATATTTGCACCGTGACCTTAACCTCAGAGATGTTACCTTGATTTAAGGTCAGAACAGTCTTGGATCAGGGACCACAATTCAGTAAAATATTTTCCTTTAAGATAAAATTATGAACTTATAGTTCTGACTTGAATTCTGTATGGCCATGTTCACACTGTAACCTTGAACTTATATATATATATATATGACTTTGGGCCAAGTTAATGATAAATCCTTGTGTCATGGACAACCATTGTGTGAAATATTATCTTCCTGCATGGTGAGAAGGAGGAGGTATGGACCAGACTAAAGTGAAAGACAGGGCGATTCTTATACATGTTTACCTTTGTTTGCAGAGGATGGGCATGGGGAGTGGAATGTATGAATTTCAGAAGCTAAACCAAACAGACAGGCAGGCTGTTTCCTGTAAATCCCTCCAACTTTATATACTGACGATATAGATCGCATCTCACACACTGACACACATACATAACCTGAGTTATAAGAAAAGTGTCAGCAATGACTGTATACCTTGTACAACCAATGGTCTGATGTAGCCCGTCTCTTCTGGATTACCAGGGTTACTAAATGCAGTTCTAGCTATCATCACAACAGAATCATGTGACAGAGGGTCATGTCTGGTCACAGAAACTGTGTCATGGGTCAGCTGGTCAACATATACCTAAACAGCAAATGAAAAAATATAAATAGAATGCTATCCTAACACAACAGACATAATCACCAACTAAGATAAAATTCATCAGGAATTAGCCTGTGTCATAAAAGTCTACTATTCCACTAAGCACAATCAGAAAGACAGTAATGTCTCTACTACTTGTATTTTTGGTACAGGTACAAAACATATACCAAAAGCAGTTCTTAAAGCCCCATCACCAATAAAAGAGATATTAGAGACAAGGTAATTTATGGAGAAAATTATATTTATTTTGTTTTTCTTTCAATCCATGGTACTGTCGAGCATTCTCTCTATATTTAGGCTATGGAAAATAGTCTGTCTCTTTAAAAAGAATTCAAAGTAACTCAGCAAGGTGATAACACAGATTTACTATAAATTTTGTGAAATTTTGACACCACAACTGTTGTTTTATTGTGGACTATGTCACACACAACATTTTTCAGTCATAAGGTTGCAGAGAGAACCCAGTTACAATTATACCATGAAAGAGATCTCTAGCTTTCCGCAAGTAAACTGACAAACTCTATCACATAACAGACCTATGCCGTAGCAAGGCTGGAACCTGTACCAAGCTGAGGTTAGATACTAAAGTGTAATATTCTCACCATTTGGAGATTCTTGGATCCCTTGAATACCTAAGTGCTGATTAATCTATCTATCTCTCACTTATATTTGTTTTACATATAAAACTACAGAATTGTTCCAATCTTCGACTACATAACAATAGTTATCAGTCACAATGACACTCAAACACAGTGAAGAGAAACTATGAAGTACCTCTGAGAATCCATTCTTCCCTAATTTAAAGTGCAGTTGATTCAGGAACTTTTTGGCTGCAGTGATACCAAATGTCTGGTTTATATAAGGTTTCTCAGGGAAGTCCCAGTGGGCCCAGGATGTATACAGCCTCCTCTCCTTAACAACGTGTATCTGAAATTAAGTCATCATGATTAAAAAAGAGGGTTAACTAAAAAAGTAACTTTGGTCCTCCCTCATGAAAATTTGGGTAAAGATTACTGTTTTGTGCCTCCAAATGGAATCAGATGACAAAGCCCATGACATCAAAAAGTTAAGCAAAATTGAATCTATCATGGACAGGGAAGTATCGTCCATCGCTTGGAAAGTCTCACCAAGGACTGCTATCTTTTGAATCTTGGACAATATTTCCCTGTTCCTTTATAAAGCTGTGTATTAATAATCTAGCCTTACAAGAGATACAGATATACTAGAATCAGTCTTGAGGAAACGTTTGTCTAGAGGGACCACTTATAATCTATACATGATTTCTGTCAAGAGAAAACATGTCTACATTTCAAGAGTTGTAGAACAGATATAAGACAGACTCAACTGTATGATATCAATATACATTTAAATTGTAACATCATATCTCAACATACAGTGAAACCTTGCCTACAGAACACATCTCATAGCTGGCCACTTCATACTACAAACCATCAAATTTCAGTCATCTTTATTGTTATTCTACGGCACTCAGACCTCATTTAGAAGAGCACCTCACTAATAAGTCAACTCTAGGCTAGTCACTAGGTTGGTCTTGATATTGAGGCATCGCTGTATACACAAAACACACTTTTAGGATCAATCTAAACCATGAATTACTCACATGATGTGGAACCATCTGGTCATAGCCACGATTACTACCTGTGGCACAACATGCCATTGACACAAGAGCGGACGATGGAAAAAGATCATAAGGAGACCTTGTCTGTTCAAAAGAAAAAAAACATGAAAAATGGTAAAATGTGTTGAGTGACAAGGATGATACATGTATATTACTTAACATGTCAACTAGAGGTGCTATGCAGAGTAATTGGGAGAAATTGGTCTGTTGTTGTGTTGGCTTTTGATATTCCATTTAAGATTTTTTTTCATAAATACAACAATGTCAACAAATGGCATTGAATTCCAGACTGTGTGTGGCACGTAGGGCCGCTGACCAGTGAGGGGTCTGTAGTGTGTCAACAGATACTGTGACACTGGACTTCAGATTTTACAGTCTCATCTTAAGGACAGGAAGAGTCAGTTGACATTGTAAAGGCTTGAACCCCTGACCTCCTGGTTTAAAGACCAGCACTCTACCATGGAGCAACAGCTCTAACAGAAAAGAAGTTCACATGAATATATCCCTGTTTAGCTTATATCAAAAACAGAAACTTCAAAAGACAAACGTTCTACAGGCATTTATGATTCTAAAATTTCCATACTTGAAATGAACATTACAATCACAAAAAAAAAATCACTAAAAATTTGTACCAAAGTTCAGTTAAAAGAAGGAAAAGTTATCTATACTCCAAGTGTGTCATTACTCTGAAAGAAAAAAAGAGTCACTATCGATCTAGTATTTTTTCTTAAAACCTCCTTTTCATGAAACAATAATTTTACATCCACATGTATTTGAAAGCAAATGGTACTTTTTCAGAAGTATGGCAGTAAAGGTTTTAAACCTATTTCCAAAGATGCATATTTATGTGAGGTTATATTTGTTTAAAAGCAAGATGTTAATTTTTGGAAGTAATTGCCATTAGGAAATTACACAAAAAATAAAATCGTGACAATAAAACTGGATCTACAGTATTAGCATACCTCAACAGGGCTCATATTGTCATGAGTTTGATCAAAGAAGAGGGCATGTGCAGTAGTGGGTACGAGGGGCTTAACTCTTGGTTGTGCAAATGATCCGACAGGTGATCCTCCATATTTGTAAACTAATCTTCCCTCTTCATGAGCATCGGGAGCACTCATAGCCTCTGCAATGGAAACACAACATAACTTATTACAGCTAGCAAAACTGAGGAACTCCAGCCCCTCCAACTCTCATTTCGAGGTGAGTAGAACTCAATAAGTTCATTAAGTCAATGACCAGAGAAAATTGCAAATATGAACTGCATGTAAACTTATATTCAAATGCTATTACATGTATTTGCCACTCTACATGGAACAAGACTCTTTGGCATAATTTTTAACAAATGCTTAAATGATAACTTATTTCTAAACCAAAGGGACAATACTTAGAAGTACACTTCATATTCTTGTGTTGCCAAGTTATGGTGACTCTGTAACTGAAAAGGTAACTAACTACATGGCAGTATTAAAATAATACTCACTGTAGTGCACATATGAGTGACCAGACTGACCATTGAACAGGTAAACAGTCAGGTAAGTTTCCTTATGATGAAGTAAGAGGTATGATTGTATTGTTAGTGCTACAATTGATTCAGTACAATAAAGACTGACTGAAAAACTGTTTTCCCAGTAATTCAAACTTTGCTTCAATCATTATAAAATGAGTACGTAAGGAAAGCATTTAAAGTCACTAAAAACTAAGTACTTGATATTTGATGATGACACAAATCTACAATTCCCTCTCCTAAACGTGTGGTCATATCCCCTGCATTGAAGCATGCAACTAGGATTGGTATTAATTTGACGGCAAAAATGGTATACACATTAACAAAATTCAACAGTGTAAGACATTACTTTAATGTGATGCCATAAAAACCATCAACTAATGTGTGGTTAAACCCCTGGAAATGATGCTTATTTTAGATGAACAAGAGAGGGGAATGGTGCCTTACCTCTGATCAAGGATGTGATTCCCAATCTGTTCATGAAGAGATTATCCAGCCCCTCACTACCAGTAAACAGCTCCGCTATCACATACAAATCAGGCCGAATTTTACGTGCAGCATCTATCATGTACTGTAAAAGGTAAGAAAATACATTCACAAAAATCAGTCAATTTTATTGTGTCATTTTTATACTTGAAATTTTCAGTTCTGATGAGGATCACATTTGTTTTTCCAAAAACTTATCACTGCTTTTGCATATAATGTTATCAATGGGTATATAACATAATTATTGCAGTAAAGGCTGCAGTCAAAACTGTTAATCCTGTGAAGTGGAAAGGCAAATGTAGGACACTTTTATTCCACTAATGTGGTAATAATGTCATGCTTGTAGTATGTCAATAACTTTCCATGTGTGAATAAAGCAATTCTACTACTCCACAGACATTTTCTCATCTTAAACCCTGAGGATAGTTTGAGTCAAGGCATAAGTTACTGGGTTATCTAATCATTTGGATGATATAGTATATTCAGATACTGTGTCACTGGGGTGTTAGCACACTGAAGGTCCCTCACAAATGCTGAGCATAGGCAAACATTTTATGCCCTTCTCTCAACAGAGATAATGTCTCCACCTGAGTGAAAACTTTTGGTGGGGACATTAAACAACAAAACAACAAATGTTACACAGCAACAAGAGTTTTAGAAGTTAACATGAATTTACCTCAGCCACATGCATAGGAGTGCTGTGACAGTTATCCAGCCTGATTCCATGAAATATTTTGGCAGTTGTCTCTGCATAATCCTTCATATGTTGCCATAGATACGGACAGTTTTCTGGTGTTTTTCCAAAGCGAAGCTTACAACTGTCTCCCCATGGAATCAGTTCACGCCTCAGGTAGACATTAGATCCTACATATAAAGTATACTTAACATAAATTCTTGTTACTCTTAAACATGCATTCTGCTGATGCAAATAATGTTGGTAAGAAATAATGGAAGAAACATAATGATGTGTTGGCATGACATAATAATGCTTAAGTAGACAATGTCACAAATACAAATGTCTCCAATATGGGGCTGCCGTGGCCGAGCGGTTAGCATGTTTGACTTTGAATTGAGATGTCTGGGTTTCGAGCCCAAGCCTGGTGTGGTGGGCCATCTCTGTCTTTCGGATGAGACAGTAAAACCAAGGTCCCTTGTCACAGTAGGTGTTGGCATGTTAAAGAACCCTCCCTACTCTACAGACATAAGTGCTGAGCATAGGCAAAATCTGTCATACTCCGCTGGCACACGGTGCCGTCTCCATATAAGTGAAATATTCTTGAGTGGGCCGTTAAACAACAATACAACCAACCAAGCCTCCAATGTATGGACCCTTTAAAATCAAACTCATCATCAACATAGCATAAGTGAAATATTTTTTTCTCATGTTATCAAATTTTAAAACCGACAAAGCTTCTTAATCAACACTTGGAGAAAAGTCTTGAAAGTCTAGAGAAAAGACACAGTCATTTCATGACAAAATTTTTTCCTCCACAGAATGTAATAAAATACAGCAACAGAACTTTATATAAATCCTTACAATGTGAGCATGACAATTTCTTGAAGTCATAAAGCCTTCCACGCTCATTAAACCTGATTCCTTGATGTTTTGATTCTTAACATTTTGAACTTGTGTTAAAATCTGCCATTTGTATGACAAGACACTCAACCAGATCAAAGGAATGTTTGATTAAAACCAAACTATGTGATAATATTCAAGCATTTCATTGACCAGTATATGGTTGAATAAACTTAAGGGGAAAAAATATACAAATCTTTATTTCCTTCCAAATATCTATGGTCCTAATATCTATGACAGAAGATCTTAAAAGTCTGTATAAATCCATATTCTGAAACTAACTTCAATAAAAACAAAAGACAAATTGTACCCAGCTCCAGTTTTTCCCCTTACATTGACATGCATTTAAAAGTATGCTCAAGATTTGTTGGTTTGTTGTATTTTTGTTTATCATCCCACTCAAGAATCTTTCACTTACATGGAGACATCACTATGTGCCGGTGAAGAGCAACAAATTTTGCCTATACTCGGCACTTATGGACATAGAGTTGGGAGAGCTCTTCAACGTGCCAACACCTACTGTTACGCAGTACTTCAGTTTTTACTGTCTCATCCAAATGACAGGGGGTGCCAACTGTACCATGTCTTGGGCTCAAACCTAAGAATTCTTGATTCGAAGTAGAACATGCTAACCACTAGGCCACAGCCGTCCCTCTCCTCAAGATGTGCATGCAAGCAGAAAATTTGGATCATAGGCAGCATCTGAAACTAAATTCCATCATAACACATATATGTATCATAAGTGAAAGTTAGGGCAATCCAAGCTATTGTAGGTAAAATATAAAACTTTTAAGTGTGGACGCTGACAAACAGCTAATACCAAAAGCTCATATCCCTCTCACTTTGTAGAGGCAAGCTAACAAAACAAAGGTAATTGTAAAACTTTGTCAAAAAATTATCATAATGCTTGTGTCTTGATACTGAAGCATCTTTACCAATCTCAGCAAAATTTCTAAGAGGATCATCTCCCATCACCCAGCCATTTACGGCCATAATTAAGGCTGCAGGTTCCCCATACATCATGGTCTCTTCTGATTCCACAGTTCCCACATATGTTGTTGGTTGCACAAAGTAACTGAAATAGAATGTGAAATTTTCATGTGACAACTCATTTCTCACAAAGACCAAATTCAGACTATAATCATATATAATCATTAAACAAGATGTGTTTGAGAAACACTATGCNNNNTTGTCATTAGGGATGCATGTGCCAAATATGAAAGCAGTGTGTCAGCTAGACACAAGTTACACTGTAATGTGTTCTCAATCTATTTGACAGAAATGGAGAAATTACTTTTTCAGATGATTTTAAAGCCCCATAACTCTGTCAAATAATAGCTGATTTTAGACATCATCGAACTCATCCAAGATCTTATTAATATAAAGCAATACACCAAATTTTGTTCAAATTAAATAAAAATATCTCAAGCCATTTCACAGAAACAGAAAAATTACCTATTTTGACGATTTTTAAGTCCCATAACTGTGGCAAATATTGACCGATTTTGGCCATTATCAAAGTCATATCAGATCTTGTTAATATGAAGCAATACACTAAATTTTGTTCAAATCTGATGACAAAATCTCAAGTTATTTGACGGAAATCATGGAAACTGTGTTGTAAATTCAAACGGTTTCTCCACTCCAGCATAGTACGTTGATGG
>JACSZP010012649.1:0-10832 GCA_016161895.1 Pinna nobilis | reverse complement strand
ACCTTGGCTCGTTTGTTCATAAGCAAGTTGTCCGAATAATCTACATGATACCATATACTTGCCAATAAAATTAGAAAACTCCCTCGGCAAACTATACAAAAGGCGAAGCGTCAAAAGATTTGACGGCAGGAATAATGAGGCTATAATGTAGTATTTACATTAGATTTAATACTGTAAATCAAGTTTTATTCGCGAGAATTTCATTTTCGCGTAATTACGCGAGATCACGTACTCGTGAAAATAGAGTTCTCGCTTAATATACTAACCTGAAATTGATATGCACCATACATCATTTACTTTTATACTTAACATAAACGAGCGCGAAATTATAATGTCGCGAATATTTGCGAAGCTACCGATTCGCCAAAATAAAATTTCGCCAAAATTTCTTGATTTACAGTATTCCATGTTATAGTTTACAATAGAAAACATTAATTGAGCACTAATATCACAACCAGATGTACTCCGAGAACGCATGCACTGATTTCCGTTGAAATGTGAATACAAAAATGTACAGACATGAGTAAAATATTTTACTGTGGTTTAATTTTCGTTCTGAAATTGGTAATTAATATTCAAATTAAAGCAAGAATTAAGGTTGTTATTAAAAATAAGTTACTAAAAATTAAAAAAATATTAAAACAAAAGAACAACAAAAAACAACAAAAAAGATAAATAAAAAATAAAAAAATAAATCGAGCTAAATAAATTGAGCATTAAAAAAGGCAACACGTGGTATCTTACTTCTTTAAGGTTTTTCAATTGTGAAATTGGGACACATTACCCGAACCGAAAATATCTAAGCCTACAATTTTCTTGAACCGCCTTGTGGCTGCTCTAATCTGTACAATGGACCTAGGAGTCAACTTCACTAATCAGACCAATAACAACCATAAAAACTCGATCTGTCTATCACTCTTTAAGGTTACTTCATCCTCTGCCTCACTAATCAGACCAATTTCAACTAATCACTTGAGTTGTCTGATTAGCGAGATTCCACTCTACCTAAAATGGTTCATTGCATTCTGACTATTGTATGATTGGTAACCTATCATCAGCTATCTGTAAAAGACAAATAGAATCGATCACCACTTTGTACAGAGACAGAGAAATCTTACCAGAGTGTAAAAGATTTGCTGTCCACGGCGAGGCTTGCCGAATCGTGGATGTTGCAAATCTTCGACACGAGGGTGAGATTTATATATTCCTGTACAAAGTGGTGGTTGATTATTTTTCTCCCACCGTCAAATAATGTATTTCTAAGTAGTAAATATATAGATGCATCACTGCATTCAAGCGGACGAAGCATGTCAAGAGTAGGTCAATACTTATCGGTAGTGACGTCAGGGGGTTTGAGACAAGCACACGGGGTGCGAGATATATCAGAACGAGTAAATTGATGGATTTCTCTGTCCGGGTTGAGAGAAAATAAAATCTGAGACCATGTTTCGATGTTAACTATAGCACTTACAAATTCCTACTAGTACCTACCAAAGATAAACGCCACCAAGATATCGACAAAATAGGACTAGAAACTGTGTAACAAAACTGGAAAGTCAAACAAACAAATACGTTTATAAGATCAATAAGATAAACAGGGGGTTTCCTAAGGTGAAAAGGTCAAGGTAACGAACAATGATCGATCTCATAATTCCTATAAGGAATACAAAATAAGTAGTTGGGCAAACACGGACCCCTGGACACACAAGAGGTGGGGCCAAGTGCCAAGGAGGGGAAAGCATCGCCTATTGATCGATACATCAGACAGCATTTTATCCAATGAAAGGCCGCATCGGCAAACTAAACAATTTATACTGAGCGAAAAGCTTACTTTAATAGAGATTGTTGTCTACTTTCTACAAATAACACACGTATATTCACCCATAAATGTACAGTCTAACCTGTTTTAAGAGACAGTCCAAAGGAAGAAGCAAAAAAAGTCACATACGAATGGTGGTCTCTCATTCAGGTAATTTACATAGTAAATAGCCATTTTGGGAATCATACATTTTCGTCACATAAGTTAGGTAGTCCTTTAATTCAGTGGGTCACTAAGGCAGGCTAGACTGTACATACATACATACATACATACATACATACATACATTACATACATACATACATACATACATACATACATACATACATACATACATGCATGCATACATACATACAAACATACATACACACATACATACATACTTACGTAAAAGAATAATAATAAGTACAGGTATTACTTACGTGGAACTGCGATGGTGTGATACATCGCTGCGGCTGCTGTGCTTGTGCGGAGAAGCACACCAGAAGCACGAACACAAGTCGGAGCATTTCCTCTCCTTCCTCCGTCTGACTGTAGGTATGAGGGACGAAGATTTCACATTGTAGATGTCTATCTCATTTGATTATCTCTTCCAGCAACCTTTGATTAACCACATGATTTGTATGATCAGCCGAATCATAAAACAGGCCAATGGTATATAAATGTCGGTTTTCCGTTTTGTTATTCAATTAGATCCAAGAAGCGATTATATAAAATAAAATTGAAGAATTACCGAAACCAAAGTCCTAAAATATGACAAGTCCACGATAGTGAAAATATGAAAGTGATTGGATTAAAATTAAGACTGTTAATTTTTTTTTCTTTGGTAGAATACTGTAAATACATCAACGAAGCAGATTTCCTAAATTATTTTTCAAACTTTAATTGATTTCAGTTATGATATATATTCAGTTTGCCTATAGATCCTGTCAAGAGTCAGTCGTTGATTCACTGTATATGGTTTGATGATTAAGAAGTTAAAGGATCTATCTAATACTATTGTTTACAGGGACATGGTAATGTACCCAAGGTGTCAAAGATTTACAGTACATGTATATATGGGGAAGGGTTACCGAATCGTGGATGTTGTCAACATTTGATATAAGGGTAAGATATCAAGGTTTAATAATTGACCATCCTTCATTTCCAGTGATTTTCAAGTAATAGATAATTATTTCTTAGTAAGAAGTTTCATGAATACTGTTCAAATTAATCTGCCCGAGTGTGACCGATAGAGATCGTTTGAGCGTAAGTGTTGCACATGACTGTGTCTGTAATGTGCAACAGTCAAGTCATGTCCCTGGTATACTTCTACAGTTTTTTTTTCAGTATTCTGTTGAAAAAAAAAACACTGTGTTACTTACTTCATCTGTACTTCATTAGACATTCGAGAGACAAAACGTGTAGGACGCAAAATGTCCAATACTACTCCATAGCTTTGAAAGCCAAGCATGGACAACTATATTTGGCCCTTTACCAGAGTTCGACGACGTTTCCTTAAAAGTGAATGATACATAAGATGGATGTTAAAGCAATGATAAATCAAACATTCTAACAAGTTTATTGCTTAGTAGGTCAGCGGCACGAGACGACAAACGCAGATTAATCGTCATGTCCTTATGTACCTGATAATTCTGCTGACGGCAGCCACTTGTTTATCATTAAATAGATATATAGTCATCTCAGACTGCGAACTTTATAATAATAAAATTACACAATATTTAACCGGCGAAGATCGCATATACCTCAGAAACGAAGCAGGAATGACGACTTTTAATCTTATTCGAATTTTAAACCACTCACTTGTACGAGCATGTATATAGAGGATTATCGGTGCAGGATATGGACCATTTGTTATGTCTCAGTAAAAAAAAGAAAAGAAAGAAAGATACTGTTTTTAAAAAGCCTACTGCCCATAGTATTTCTGCTACCAGAAAATGGCTAGGTTTAATGTGAATAATTGGCATAATTATCTAATCAACACATGCTCTATATCCCGACTGTCCCACATACTTGTTCTACCTTTATTTCATAAATGTGGGACAATCGGGATGACACCAAATGGGGTTTATATAGCCATCTTTCTTTCCAGATATTTTTCTTCAGTATGCCCCTCTGTGTTATGGTTAAGCCATTTTCTCAATAGACCCTTTTAACTTTAATTGCACGGCCCCGTGATTTTGATTGGCAAAATGATACCAATACCCGCAAAAACATAGACTTCGTCACAGTGACTAATTGTTTCATGACGTCATTTTCCGGGAATTTGTATCATTTTGTTAACCAAATTCACACGGCCGCAGTTACACTTTAAGGATCTATAGTCATTTTCCCCTGATGAAGGTTATTTAGTGATCTTTGCGCACAAATGTATCTAAGGCTTAGCACATGTATTTCATGTATAATAACTGTACATATATATTTCATTTACTGTAAATCCAGTAATATTCGCGAGAATTAAATTTTCGCGTAATTACGTGAGAGCACTCACTCGCGAAAAAAAGTCTTCGCAAAATATAATAACCTCATATATAAATGCATCAAACAATACAAATTATTAACTTGAATTCACAAGCGCGAAAATAAAGTATCGCGAATAATTATATGACTGCTGATTCGCTAAAATACAGTTCCGCGAAAATTTCTGGATTAATAGTATAGATTTGAAACCGGATACATTGAAATCGAAGGGAAATTGGTTTTTTCCCCAATTAACAGGGTTTTGAAAATAAATTGGTTACTATAGTAATAAAGCTCTGTTGCCAAAACTAAAAAAAATCAAGTCGAGCGAGATTTCGGTATATTCATGAATATGAACTGACATTTATTTTCGATTGTAAAATCAACTTTCCGTTTCAGGTAATTTCGGAGAACGGTGTTTAAAATTATATTGAGTTGGGAACTTCTCAAAACATTCTACATCATTCTTTTCAAAGGTAATGATTTGATTTAGAAATAACACGAATATTCTTTTACAAAATGAAATATTTTTGAAATCGACAATTTGATAATCCAGCATATACTTGTATGGATATGACTATTATCAAAATTATGTATGATTATTAAACTGCATACTGATGTACATTCGAACACGGATACATGTATATTGAAACAGAAGGGGAATGAATTTTTCTTTCAAATAAACAGGGTTTTCTAAACACTCGGGTCAAAATCGTAATGAAGCAATTTGGTTTCGAAATTAAAGTTATTTATCAATATTGGTAAAATTTCAATATATCAGGTTTCAAAATATGTGGATTCCACTGTATTTCGAAAAGAAAAATAGTTTTTTTTTTTAATATTTCATTTCCTAAATTTTGGACGAGACAGCTAGTCTTTGTTAAGATCAAAACTTTTCTCTGAATAATTAGTAGTTTGTATAGTATGTAGTTTTCTTTAGTGAAGCCATTGTGACTATGTATCAAGACAAACATCACTGTAAATGCTGTGTTCCCCGAGCGTCACTCGCTAAAACAACAATGTAATTATCACACCCAATTAAGAGGTCTTCTAAGGAATACAGGTAGAGTTCACCTGTGTTACCCAATTTTACAAAAGTACAATGTACATTGTAGTAAGAATTTCACACTACATTTTCATTTTGAATTTTTTCTAGGTACATTTTAAAACAAACATTTTGACATTTTTACAAATGTTACTTTTGCACATAGCAATACTATTTAGAGAACATTGGTACACACATTCGGGGAATAAACCCTGTAAATGACATTCTGAAATAACCTTTTTATGCAGAGGCCCTTAAATTTGATACATTTGTGTTACAGTTTTTATATAGTACCCTTCTGATCAGATGCATACACATTTATTAAAATCTTAAACAAATTATTCGAACATTTTTTGAAATGCAGACAATAATACTATGTCCAAAATAACGATGTATTCTATAAATTTTAGTAAGGAGATGAATTCCTGAGTCTTATTATCTAGATCTATCAAATCGTTCATAAAATAAATTTCAGTCTCAAAACAACTTTTTCCAACACAATTATTACCTACTTTTGATGCTAAGGTTTTGATATAAAGATATATATTGATATAAATATTTTATATAAGTTTCAATAACATTGCACCCCTGGAAGTAAATCTGTCATAACCTGATTTGCAACGGGTGTGTCATGCCAACAGGGGACACTGACTCCTTCCGGACACCTGGTCCCATCCCGTTAAGGATTTGCATTTGTTTTCCACGTTGAGATCGTTATTATCCCAGACTTGTCATATTTTAGAACTTAGATTTTCAAATATCATTCGGTAATTTTTCAATTTTACTTTACTACATCTTTTAGTACAAGTAAATCTTCTTTCAAGACCATATTATTGTTACCTTTCATCAACTTCCCGATACAATTTTTTTTTTTTTTTAAACTTGTTTCTTTTAAGACTTTCATAAAAATTCTCTATTTACAAAGATAATGAACACTTGCATTTTTATGTTAGTGTAAATGCCTCGGTATCATTTAAACCAATTATTCCTACACCTCCACAGATTTCCTTTTTCTTGTTCACCCCTAAATACACGTTTAGATTTGCCTTAATCATTGATGTAATGAAGAGTCTATTGCTTTTCAGGGGTAAATGGGATAAAATATAGCCCTACTTTTATTTCTATCTATTTCACAATACCATATGATGATATGGAAGAGAGATCCGAGGTATTACTGTATGATGATGGAGGGGTAGGTAGGCCTACATAAGAAAATAAAAACTGAGATAGCAAATATATGTATCTGTAATTAGTCCGGTAGGAGTTAATTCCCTTTATATCCTATTTCTTACATATATCTTTACCTTAGCTATTTGTTTGACAAAGTTTAAAGTTTTCCTTTTACATCAATCAATGCCATACTGGGTAGCCAGTTAAGATGGTGTTTCATTGCTTTAATTCCAATTTTTGTACACAATATTTTGATCGCATTTAATTGCTCCAATCCACGTAACTTTTTCATTTTTTACATTTTACTTGTAGATTCAGATACTGTACTCTATTATCCGTATGCCATTTGACACAGGAGATAATATATACACAAATATACATACACAATGTACACACACACACATGGACAGTTATATGAGTAAGTGATATCGTCTTTTAGAGGCCACAAAAAATTAAACCAAAATACTTGTGAGATACCGTCTCTCTACGACAGCTTTAAATAATTGTTTCATTAATTAATGATTACTTCAGGTGCACTTAATATTATTCTGGTTTAATAAGCCAATTGAATTCAATGAATATGTTTAATACAATGAATACATATCTTTAATTTTCTTTTTGTCTTTGTTTCAAGTGATTGAATTTCTGTCGTATAGTGGTGGTCTTCGTGGTGATCCTCACAAATAGCACAGGACCAAGTCCAACGTTTTGAATATTTATTACTGGAAAAGTCGGTTCTTTCACGCAGCAGCAGTAGTGGTGGCGGTGTGTGTGTGTGTAGGAGTGTGTGTCCGAGTGTATGAAATCTGGCCCTTTTATACTAAATAGTAGAACGTCTAGAATTCTCTAGAACACTGTCCTTATGTCCATTTAAGGATACAGTTATAAAGACAAGATCTAAGTAAACGAAAGATAACTGTTTCAAAGAAGGCCCACGTTTACATATTTGGTCAGGTGAAAGATGACCGTCCGACCATGTGTTATAAATAAGAATAACTGGATACTATAAGATGAGAGATTATATAAACAAGAAATGATAAGATGAGAGATTATAGGCATATGGTCAAGTTATGAGTTATGTAGGAGGATACTTTTACATGGGTTCTTATGTTGCTAATTAAGCAAATGGTATTATGAGATAATGTTCCTAATTACTTAATATGTGTGCCTGCTTATACTCTACATGATATTACTTAATGATGATAATCTCAAGTACGTAGTCTACATGAGTACACGTGTGTATCTAAGCAATATAATGCCACACTTCAACATGTTATGATATGAAGATATTAGGAGATATGGGATCACCTTGTGTATATCTACGTTCTAGTTTAACACAGGAGACGTCAACGCAGTCAGGGCACCTGGTCTCGTTCCGGAATGCGTAATTGTTTTCATTCCAAGATTGTATAATGCAAAGGTAGAGTTAACGAACATCAATCGATGTTATAGCTCCGATAAAGAATACAGAATGAAAAGTTGAGCAAATACAGTCCCCTAGATATAACAGCGTTGTCATCAGGTGCCGGGAAGAGTAAGCTCCCCTGTAGACCTGTCACACCCGGATACTAGATAGGAACGAACTTTATTGTGATCAGGTAAACGGATCAATCCATAGACGAAATTCTGTGTGAAAAGCAGCCTCACAATTATTATGAAAACGTCAGATAGCGATCCGACACTTGTATGGACAGTTGTTCAATGTGAACAAGTCAAATTCCTGTCCTTCAATAGCTTGAAATAGCTTTTTTCTGTTTCTTTTGCAGTGTGACGGCTCCATGTGTTTGCGTTTTTTCGAGAAGTTTCAATGAGTTTTAGTTTTGCCATCGAGGTAGGATTAATTGCAATGATAAAGCGGCCAATCAAAATTATTTGGAAAAATATAACAGCCAATCGCTGTCGACCAACTGGGGTATAAATAGAGGTGAGGAGACAGATTTAGCTCATTAGCAGAGAGATTTACCTCAGTCGGTTGAGCGCCGGACTTCAAATATTGGGGTCCCAGTTTCGATCCTCGGTCGTGCCGGATTTTCAGGGGTAAGTTCTTATCCCCTGTCTGCCTGCTCTATGCCTAGATGGAGGGTAAACGGTCTAGGATGTATGGTTGATACCTTTTTCAGCTGTGCAAGTGTCATGGCAAGTGTCGTGGCACTATAAAAGCCGTTGGAAATACGGACCACTCAAGAAGGACAAACACACACGCATACACCTGTCATCTCTCTCCCTCCCTCACAGGGACGAGTGGCAAGGGCTTTAAGTAGTCACGCCGTTCGTTAAGTCAAGTCAGAACAGAACAGATAAAGTTCAGTCGGTTGAGCGCCGGACTTCAGATATTGGGGTCCCTGGTTCGATCCTCGGTCGTGCCAGATTTTCAGGGGTAAGTTCTTATCCCCTCTCTGTCTGCTCTATGCCTAGATGAAGGTTAAACGGTCTAGAATGTATGGTTGATACCTTCGTCAGCTGTGCAAGTGTAGTGGCACTATAAAAGCCATTGGAAATACGGACCACTCCAGAAGGACAAACACACACGCATGCACCTGTCATCTCTCTCCCTGCCTAACAGGGACGAGTGGCAAGGACTTTAAGTAGTCACGCCGCTCGTTAAATCAAGTCAGAACAGAACAGAATTATTTCAGTCTGAATTTGCGTGTTGCAGAGTCTACTTCGGCATGCATTGTAGTACTCACTCCGACAGGAGTAATCTGTTTATCAGCGATAGACGGTGACTACTGTCGGAACTGTCCCTCGTCTTGGATTACAGACTGGACAGGCTGTAAAGTGGTGTTGGAGCCTAAGGTCCCAGACTCTAGTGCTAAAGACCCAACTGGCCTTTTCAGCCTAAATACTTGCAGAGCTATAAATATACATGTATTTGTTAGTTTTCCTCCTTAGTTGATATTTTATCTATAGTTGGTGTTTGATATGGTTTTGTAGATTCTTCATGTGTGATTGTTGAGCACAGGTATTGTTTTGTCCCTCTATTTGTATTTATTGTTAGGACACTCGAATTATTAACCAGATCCCGATACGAGCCCGTTTAGATATGTATGTAAATATCAGGCCGCTCGGGGAACGTTACAGACTTTTCACATTTTGATCTTCTCCAGAGCCACTGAATCAATTTCAACTAAACTTGGAACATAGCATCTTTGGGCGAAGGGGATTCAAGTGTATTCAGTTGAAGGGTCATGCCTTTATCAAAGGCGAGATAATTGAGAAACATAAGAAATAGGGTGGGTGTCTTAAAACAATTTCTTCTCAACAACCACAAAACCAACAATGACTTAAGTTCAATGAAAGTATCCTGATGGAGTATCGGATTCAAGTTAGTTCACATAAGCGGATCTAGAAAATTTTCAAAGGGGGGGTCGGATTTTTTCCCTAAAATTCCGTCACTTTTTTAAAGACTCAATGCGCAAAATTTATTGATATACTGTGCTTAGCCCGTCTAGACATACTCAGTGGTAGTCCAGGGGTGGGGATATAGCCCCCGGGAGCTGATGAGTTGTTACATCTTTTAGTAATATACTATTGTGTTAAATCACTGGTATTTTAAGTCAACATGTATCTCTTTTACTTTCAATGGGGGTCCAGGGGGCGTAGTCCAGGAAGCTTGCGAGTTTTTATTCATTTTAACAAAACAAACAAAAATTGGGCCCGAAGTAACCAATTAGTGCAACTTTTAAAGTAAAACCTTAAATTTGTGATGGTTAATGTGTCTGTGTGATCATGAAACATACCACTTCAATTTTATATTTTAAGCATGGAAATTTGGATTCGTTTTTGTTTTGGGGAGGATGTATAAATTCAATACAAAAAACCCACAAAAAATGATGGATATTGCTACAAAATGTTGTAAATACACACTGAAATGCATTAAACACTAAATTTACTTGCACATGCATGTATATTTATTTCATCTGTAAGGAAAACCAGCTGAGCTGAGTACTGAGATTGAGCTCGAGATGCTCTGGTGGCTGGGCCCGGGTGTAAAGCCGACACCAAGAAAGTTGTGGCTCCATGGTCAGCATTTTCGCCTCCAGATAGAGACGTTGTGGTTTCGAATCCACTGGGCAGAGAATGTTGGTTAAAACAGTCCTTCAGAAGAACCAATAAACGTACTGTCCCGTGTCATAGTAGGTATCGCAGGCGCGGATCCAGCTTTATTCATCAGGGGGGGGGGGTCCAAGAGGCCTGCGGGATGGGGCTACCGTAAGGCTCCTAGTGGGTCCACGGTAACGCACTGGTGGGGGTCTAGGAACAAAGCTGAACAAATTCTTTTAACTTCTCTTTGAATTTAGAATGGGGAATAGTTGTATAAAGAGTTGAAAAGTCAAAT
>JACSZP010012640.1:6913-17925 GCA_016161895.1 Pinna nobilis | reverse complement strand
CCCTGGGTGGATCCAACCGAAAAACAACAACACTTGTAGGGGACCATGAGTACTTCAACCCTGCCAAGTTTCATCAAAATCCCTGCAGTGGTTCTGAAGAAGAAGTTGAAAATGTGAAAAGTTTACGGACGGACGGACGACGGACGGTGTGCTATGACTATAGTACTTCAGGTGAGCTAAAAAATGACAAAATATGCCAAGTAAATGAGGGCTGGGCTGTTCACCATAAAACTTGTGAATTTACTTAAGTCTGAAAAGATTCTCAAATCCAGCTCATCCTGAATTCTAATTGGTCGAGACACTGGATTCTCAGACTTAAGTCAATTTTCAAGTTTTATGGTGCCCAACCCTGGTGAAGAAAAAGAAACAAAAATGGCAAAATATGCCCAGAAAAAGGGGCTGAGATGCAGTAAAATGAGGGCAGGTAAAAAAACTGACAAAACAGTGAAGTGCTGACAAGATGTGACAGAAGAGAGGTGTAAAAATATTTAGTCAAAGAAAGGAATAAAGTAATGAGGGTTGATGAAAAAACTGAAAAGGCTTGTACAGAAAAAAAATGGACACAGATTTATCCAAAGAATAAAAACTAGTACCGGTACTGATGGTTGATGAAAAAGAAATTGAAAATACTTGTTCTAAGAAAAAAAGAAAAGAGGATGAACTCTAAACTACAGACACAGACATAAACACACATGCATTTTATCTGATTCAGAAGTGTAATCGTGGAAGAAAATTCTTAACAAGAGTACCACAAATGGCACAATATTCATCTATCATCAAGTCTGGAAAACCGTTTGACCTTCTCCTACCCGTAAAGTAGGTCATGGTAACCGGAGCCCACTGAATCTGTAACTCCATAAGAGGAAGCTTGTGTTCCAATTTCAGCAGGAAACCTGCATCCATAGTGGTAAAAAAGTTGGAACACTACTACCTCAGCCAGATGGATGGATGGACAATGCCATAACATTATATGTCCCCTATTAAGACTGGGATATGAAAAAACAATGGCTTGTCTTCAGATTGCAAAACAGTTCTAAAGACTGAAAATTGATGGGGGACTGACTGCAGTTCTGAAAATGTCCAATTCTGCCATTTCAGTGAGTATAAAATCTGATAAGTAAATATGTTCTTACCTTTCTGACATTGTGTAGTTCCTGTCTCAGCTCCGATTCTGACTTCTTTGCATTTTCATATCGAGCTGTCAGGTCTTTGTACATCTAAAAGAAATTTATATTTATATAAAAGTAATTTATGACATGATGACATTTCTAAGAAACTGTGTTACTTCAAATCACAATTTTATCAGAAAATATGTCAAATTATTCCTATCAACAGCATTAAATCATGAAAATCTCTCAGAATTCTAAAAGATTTTTAATGTTGAGCATCATCCTTTGAAATATGTATTGTCATGTTTACAACCTAATAATCTACATGCCATCAAATTTTGTAACTTTGTTATTAGTCAAGAAATCCTCCATTAGCCACCTTTTATACTATAATTTTTGAATTCCAATAACTTTGAAGATATTGGCAACATACGGTGTACTTACTTTAGATGAAACTATACAGTCTAACCTGCCTTAGTGACCCACTGAATTAAGGAAAAACCTGTCTTATGTGACCTAAATCCAAGGTTCCCCAAAATGGATTTTTCCTATATAAATCACCTGAATCATGAGACCACCTGTCATATGTGACCCTTTTTGCTCCTTCCCTTGGATTGTCTCTTAAAACAGGTTTGACTGTAGTTCATTTATTTTACAGTGGAACCAACATAAACTAAACCCAGATATACTAAAATCCAGATTGATTTAAAAGCTAAATTATGGAATTACTATTCCAACTCCTTTATTTTGAAAACCTTGTTTGTTTGAAAGAAAAATTCAATCCCGTTCTGTTTCAATATAGCTGGGTATGACTGTATAAGAAGCCTAATTTCTCATGTTTAACTTAATTGTGGTCATCAGATCCTTATGTGAAACTTAAAAATTCACTAATTATGATCATTAACAAATAGGATCTGTCTTGATAGAACATCCCATCAATTACAGAAGGGGTTTTAACTGAAAATAATTTTTTAATGCAAGGCTTATCTAATTAATTTTATAGGAAATAATTTATGCAGAAAGATTTACCAATTTGCCTGAACTATGGACGAGCACAGTCAAATCTGTTGTTAAAGAACGTCCGAGGAAAGAAGTAAAAGGGTCATATATGACAGGTGGTCTCTTAATTCAAGTGATATAAATATGAGACAGCAATTCTGGGAAATCATACGTTTCGGAAACGTAAGAAAAGAGCTGGTGGTTTATATACAGTGGAGCCTCATTGATCCGGACACCTTTGTTCCCAAGCAAACTGTCCAGATAAATGAAGCATCCGGACTACGGAAACATAAATATCATGTGTGCAAGGCAATCTGAAAATTTTGTTCCCTGGAAATTTCATCCGGAAGGTGAAGCATCCGGATTATTGGCATCTGGATTAATGAGGCTCGACTGTACAAGGAAAGTTGTTTTTCATGGCAGATGTCTACCAAGACAGGTTTCACTGTACCAGATAACTTACATCTTGGAGGGAGCTGGCTTCTATGGTGTAGGCATCTTCCTGGTTCTTCAGCACTGTAGAATATAATTGTTGGAAGGACAAAGGGCATGACAAAGTAATGATAATACGATGCATACTTCAAAATGGAAATTGGGGCCCCTGTGGCCTAGTGGTTAGCATGTTGGTCTTCCGATCAAGAGGTCCGGGGTTCAAGCCCAAGCAAAGGTGCGGTTGGCTGTCCCTGTCTTTTGGATAAAATAGTAAAAACCGAGGTCCCGTGTCACAGTAAGTATTAGGCAGTTAAAGAACCCTCTCTGCTCTACGGCCAGCAGTGCCGAGCATAGGCAAAATTTGTCACCATTCACCAACACATGACGTCTCCATATGAGTGAAAGATTCTTAATCTGGACATTAAACAACAATTCAACCGACAATAAAAAAGGAACTTAAATATCACAATTCTGAATTCTGAAATTATTGCATACAAAAAAGACTGAAATTTACTTTCTTGTTTGGTTTCTGAAAAGTTAGTCTTTGCTTTTCTTTAATTCTTAAATGTCATTTGATGACTCTTTCGACAGCTTTTGAAAGATTTCAACTTTTGAATATCATCTAAATGACTACTACATGTATATGTTACATTGACAAAGCCCTAATAAAAGTTTGTTATTGCTTAAAGATACACTTGGACTCATTTAGCAAAAATTTGTCGTACACGAGATAATGACGGAATCATGTACAAATGGATATAATTAAGCGATTTACGCATTAAAAATAGTCAAATTGACTTTTAAATATCTGTGCTGGACATGTTTTGTCAGCATAATTTGACCTACTTATAGGCATCGGCCTCGTCTGTTAAAATGGCGGGAAATGAATACAACCTGTAATCATGTATTATTATTTATTTTTTTAAACGATGATATCTGTATATTGCGCGCATATTTTTTGTATTTTATCATCTATATCCTCTAATCATATGCTGGTGTTAATGTGATATTTCAAATTTTTAATTCTGTGAAGATGAAAAATGAGTCCAAATGTATCTTTAATATCAAAAGATGACTTCACTTATTTATTGCTATAGTGACCACTTACATTTCTGAGTGTTATGTTTTAGTGACTACTTACTTTTCTGAGTATCATGCTGTAGGGACTGTAGCTGTCTAATCAAGTCAGCCTGTTGACTAGAGTGGTCTGTAAGCTGATTGTGACTGTGCCAAAGTTCAGACAACTCTTTTCTGAAAAAAGTATACAATTTTATTAACGTCTTACCACAGCAATCTGATTCCAATTTTCAATACTTGGATAATTATCCAAACCTAGTGAGGGAATAGATCACGTTACTTTTACTATTACTAACCCTGATAGGTTATTATTCAGCTTAATGTTAACTCGGTTATTTTGAAACTGTGAAAATTTGAAGGAAAAATTTCATTCCCCTCTGAATCCAATGTATCCAAGTTCAACCATAATAGACTAAACCATGTGAGCATTTTTCATTCAAAAGAAATACACTGAAAGATGGGTAGAATCCGCCATACAGACAGTTGGCAAAAAGCAATTTTCAGGTTCATCTCTTTTCCATGACAAACTAGTTTTTCAGAAGGTTTGATGAATCTATGGAGATTGTTTTTTGTTTTTTTTGTCCTGTTCACAAGGCTCTGGACACACACACACAAACTTATAAAGATGGACTCACAACAGTAATGTTATATCCCCTTCTGCAAATATGTTGGGGTTAACAATAAGCCTGTTTTATTATATATCAAAGTTTACACAAAGCAAATATCAATGTTTTGGCATAATTGTCAAAATCAACTTCTGAAATTCAACTACAGTGGTCTTCAGAAATGTTCAAAATCACCCTCTGAAGTTTAAAAACAATGGTTTATATTAAATATATCAAAAATGCTAAGGTACTATACACAAATGGGCTTTACCCCTGTACTTTTTTATGATAGTTACCTGACGGTTTCAAGTTCACGATTTTTGAACTCGATCTCCTTGTTCAAGTTCTGCGTCTTTGTATCATACTGTTGCAGCAATCGCTTTGCCTCCTCCAGCTACAATAAGATAAGGCGAGACTGTAACACTGTCAAATTGGTTTGAAATTGATTATATAACCGAGTGTAATTCAATAATTGCCCATAACCACACATCTCGTAACATGATAAAGATTGGAGAGTGATAATCGTGCTTGACCCTGGGGTCATCTTCTAAACGTCAATATCATAGTCATTACTCTTAAAAAATGGGATAGGGGGAGGCTCTGTAAAACATATAATAGAATGGTTATAGCAAGGATGGGGAGAGGGGAGGGAGGGGAAGGTTAGGTTTCATCTCTTCAGGCATGATTGTCTACTGCTGCTGATGTAGACATAAGCATAATGATGCAGACATATGCACTCATATGTTATGGACATAAGCACAATTATGAGGACATATGCACTCAAAAGTTATGGACATAAGCACAATGATGAGGACATATGCACTCAAAAGTTATGGACATAATAAGTACCATGATGATGCAGACATATGCACTCATACATTATGGACATAAGTACAATGATGAGGACATATGCACTAATATGTTATTGACATAGGCACCATGATGAGGACATATGCACTCATATGTTATGGACATAGGCACCATGATGAGGACATATGCACTCATACGTTATGGACATAAGCACCTTGATGAGGACATATGCACTTATATGTTATAGACATAAGCACAATGATGAGGACATGTGCACTCATATGTTATGGACATAAGCACAATGATGAGGGCATTGGCACTCATATGTTATGGACATAAGCACAATGGTGAAGACATATGCACTCAAATGTTTTAGACATAAACACCATGATGAGGGCATGCGTTCATACATGTATGATATGGAGAGGTCAGTCCCATAGTCAAAAGGACGATGATTTTGGTACCATTGAAAAAGGTCACAATGTGTGAATTACTTAGTCAGAACTTATGTATCAAATATCTCATATAGACTTAAATTTTGTGTTATCACATGTTTGGAATCTAAACTGTCCAAAGACCTAGAAATAGACAGAAAAAAATATGCTCCTGAATTTCCAATTATTGGGGTGTAATAAAAAAAAATTTAGTCTATCATTTCATTCAAAATTATACAAACCTAGGGGAAGAGAGACAAGCAAAAATGCACTGAAAAAGAGAAGTTTTCAATGATAAGACTGATACATTAAACAGTCTAACCTGCCTTAGTGATCGACTGAATTTTTGCTCCTTTCCTTGGACAGTCTCTTAAAACAGGTAAGACTAATACATGTATATTGTACTTAAGGTTGCAGTAGTGGCTAGACCTACCTCTATAATGATACCCTCAAACTTGGCCATGTTCTCCGTGACATCTTTCTCCAGTATTTTGACCTTATTTTCCAGACTAATCCTTTGGGCTATGCTACTTTCTTTCTCAGCTTTGGCAATTTCCAGCTCAGTTGAGAATTTCCTTAACCTCTGCTCCAGATCTGCAATACATGTACATATTAACGTATCAAAAGACATGAGCACATAAGGGGCAAAATTAGTCTTCTGAGTAAAACCCACTTATGATACTGAAAAATGGGCCAATACTAACTCTACCAAAATCATTCCAGTGCCAGGCTAAGGTTATCTCTCTTTCAAAAACAAAAAGTAAACTGATTCATTCATCCCTTAAGACAAATTTGGACTCACCTTAATCATTGATTGATTGAAGAGTCTATTGTTTTTCAGGGGTTGATGGGTTAAACAACACAGGTACTATATTAATTGTACCTTAATATTTATAGTATAAAACAAAGTATCTAGTTTTTACTAATACAAGCTATAAAAACAACAGATGTAAAGGGGTAGTTTGAACAATTTTGTTGCCCTATTTGTCACTGTTCTTGAAAGTTTGGTTAAATCCGGTCTTGATATTCACAAGAAAATGCATAAAATAGAAAAATATTGACGAATCTTTAGATCCTCACAGTTTTGTGCATTTAGACAAAGTATAAAGGCAATTTTGAAGTAAGTATGGTACATATGATATGTACATACCAAATTTGTCCTTCGTAAGGCTTTCAACTGTATTCTTATTCAAATCATCCAGACTTCTTTCTCTGGTCTCCAAGCCTTTCATCTGAAATGATCAAACAATTTTTTAAGTTAAGATATTCATAAAGATACATATAGTAACTTATTCTGAGAGAGAGAGAGAGAGAGAGAGAGAGAGAGAGAGAGAGAACAAACAAGTAAGAACAATAAGAACCAGAGAGAAAGAAAATGCAAGAGAATGACAGACAAATTCTTGTAGATGGAAGAGTGAGAGAAAAGAGAAAGGTGAATAGAGTGAAAGAGTGATAGTATTGGGAAGAGGTAACTGAGAGAAATAAAAAAAGGATTGAAAGATAAAATGAAACAGATAGAGAGAACTGTATGTGCACAGGTGCAGATATCATGACATCACTATGTTGTGGTGCTACATGTATAAAATACAATATCATCAGCATATTAAAAATACATCACACATGAAATATAGTAATCATTACCATCATATCAAAAAGCAAAAAATAAATGAAAAATGGTGTAATATTTAAGATAGTGCAATGTACAAGATGTTTAATTGCCACACTGATGCACCTGTATACAGTCAAACAAAGAGAGGTATCCATTTCACTTGTCAATCATCTCGGTCATAGTCAAAGTGTCAGGAAGCATGGTACATGTACTTATACATCTATATATAGACATATATAGGTAACAAATGTTAGTTACAGCAAATGCCCATTGCCACTGTATGGATGGCAACCTCCACCAATAACATATACATGTACACATATTTACACATCAATCTTATTAAAATACTCACATAAGAGATTTTAGGTTCACAAGAATAATCAAAATGAAATCTTAACCCTTTTCAAATCCACACTAAACACATACATGTACATGTAAACAAAACAGTTTCAATTTATTGGAAAAACAATTTTCAATTTCAAATTCTTAAATCTAGACTCAGAAGTAGTTTGAAAATGTGTGATGAATTCATTACTTGACCTGTAACTGAGTGAATTAAATAAATATTTGAATTGATTCTGACAAGATATGAATAGCATTTTTTTTTGGTATTTTTTATCACGGTAAAGGTACATGTAAGCAGTCAGAGCCAGGCCCAGGACAATAAACACAGAACATTTTTGGATAAATTTCATTCTTAAAAGCAAAGAATTTACTCAGCTGAGCAAATTATTAAAAATAGAAAACCATTGAATGACTTAAGAGTTTTCTGACCTTAGACACCTTTTCAAGGTTAATAAGATCTATGTAAGGGGTCCATTGCACTTTCTGTGGAACTCGTTTGTCTATTCTAGTAAAATAATGTAATGCTATCTGGGAGACTGACATTTTCTCTGCTGAAAATTACTTAAGTCAACTATGGATCATCTTTAGAATTTCATTACTGAGAAAGAAGTTTGTCAGAGAATTTATTTACAGTATGGCCCACAACTTCACTCAAATTTAGAAATACTATAGATTTGAGTAAAATCTTACAGCTAAGTAAAAATTTCCTCTGAGAATTTGTTGTTGTTGTTGTTGTTCTGGGCCTTGGTCATGGCTGTGTGGAAGAGTGCTTGCTTCAGGACCGGGAGGGTGGGGACGGGCCAAGAACCAGCTCCAGATAGAAAATTACATATCTGTACATATAATAGAAATCTAGCTGGCATTTCATTTGTATACTATGCAATTATTAACCCTTTCAACACCACAGACCAAAATGGACTAGTCCAGACAACAGAAAAGAGCATACCACTCTGATACTTGGGGTTGAAAGGATTAACAGGAAGAATTATAGTATCCTATGGTGCTAACTAACTACTATATTTTGCTTCTCTGTTTAACATGAGCTTTTATGTTATGCAATCAGGTTAAAACACATGAAAGAAGTACAGATGAATTGATGGCTCAAATATTGAATTCTAAAAGTTCTTTAGCATCCAAAATCCCTGTTTAGCACCCCCTTGTCAAAGAAAAGTGCTGTGTGTACTAACTAAGTAAACTTGTGTGTAAGTTAAAGTATTGAGTTCCAGAACTCTTGAAGCCTTGAACTCTCATTCAAATATCACTACTGGTTGGGGACCAGTTGCACTAGTAGTCAGCTATGGAGTTATTTCATCCTATATTGTATGTATATTCTTGACAATATCTGTTTGGTTTTGTTAGAGACAATTATACATCAACTTGTGTATTATCTTTAAAAAATCTTTAAAATAATTGTGTTCTAATTGGCTGATATCTTGCATAGCCGGTGAATGGTCCTAGCCATTAACTGGCTGCTGACTAATAGTGTTCCTGTGGTCTTTTAGGTATTGATTCACTTATTGTCACCTGTAATTGAATTTAACCCTTTCAACCCCAAGTATCAAAATGGTATGCTCTTTTCTATTATTTTGGACCAGTCCATTACGGTCTGTGGTGTTGAAAGGGTTAAAGTGAACAAGAAAAAAGATAAAGAAAACGTAACTTCTGTCAAAAGTAAAACCCCTACAATTCAAAATTAAAACTTGATGCAACATACTTTTAGTAAAAAAATTATTTGGGAAAATTAAATAGAATTTGAAAACAACAAAGAAGGAACGACAAAAGAAAAAGTAAAATAACTGAACATAATTTTCGGGTTTTATACCATTAGATTAATTAAACTGTTTCTTCGTATCTGCATGGAATGAAATAAAAGCTGCATTACTGTTGATTTGTTGAACATATGAATAAACAACTACAAATATAGACTTAAATTACACAGACAACCACCACCTGGTTACAGAAGCAGTACCAAATTTTACCTTCCAAGAAAAACGAGGCGGGGTGAAGGATTCACCCGAAAATTGACTTAGAGTGATGGGTTCACCTGAAAAGCGAGGCGGGGTGAAAGGAACACCCTGTGCACGAAGCTAGAAATATAGAAAATAAAAATGTGCAAAAATTCTGACAAAGAAATATGTGCAAAGTACACAAAAACAGAAATGTGCTGAGCACATGCAAGGATGCACATGTCCTTGATATATGCAAAGAAAATTGTGCAATAATAGAAAAAAAAATAAACAGAAAAACAAAATGAGTAAACCCATACATAAGTTGTGCAATTTGGGGTTTAAGCCCCTAGGTTGCATACATGGATATACTGAATTAGCACAGAGATATTATACTTATACATTTATAGTGCAATCGTTTACATTCAGTGAACAAAACACTCATCGACAGCACATATAAAACAATAAGCCATAAAATCGTTAACTATACAGGGGCAATAACAATGTATGTTTTTATCTTTTGAAATAAAAACCTACAACAGATTACAAACTGAAGTACAGAAATACATATACATTAGCACAGTGGCACATACATGTATGTACATGTGTGAGTTGATTAACATATGGAAATGTGATAGTGTGAACATGTGTGTTTACATGTGACATAATGTGAAACATTCATGTGAACAAGTGTCAGCATATGACACATTTGTTATGTGTACAATGTAAATGATCACAGAAGTGTTAGAACTCATATGCATGTACATGTGTGAATTAGTATGTGACAATGTGAGCAGGTGTGTATGCATGTGACAAAATGAGAACATTCATGTGAACATGTGTCAACCTATGACACACGTTATGTGTTCATAATCACAGAAGTGTTAGAACTCATATGCAATCTTTTACAGTGAACCATTCATATTATACACATTTCTATAGTTCAATAACACTGTGCTTTATTATATATTTGCAGCGTAATTATTTATGCGCCATAATTATATTGAGTGACAACAAATAGTGATATCTTCTTCATGTCCATGTGGCAATGGTGAATTAAGTTTTTACATCAATCGTAAAATGTTTGATGAACTAAGCTTACCGAAAACCTCCCCTGAAATTGTATACCACTTCATATGATAAAATGCAAAACTTGTAACGATGTACCAAAAATTGAGACAAAATAAGTAAATAAATGACTAAGTCAACCAATGGGAAATTTGTCCACATTTAAAAGAAACAACAAACCCCCCCCCCNNCCCCCCCCCCCCCCCCCCCCCAAAAAAAAAACACCTTTGGACATTCATGTCTCTATTGCATGTATAAATGTTGAGCAATATAAAGCTGTAACTCAAAAACTGTATATGGAGATAGCCGTTCAAACTGACCATGTATCTACATTGTATACCAGGACAGATGGACAAAAAGACAAACAAGGGCAATAAATAAACCCCTCACTCCGCTAATACCACATAAAAAGCTCAACAAGTGTTGTTGATACTGATAGTGTTGAGTGATTATGACAACAAAATTTTAATAACTTTTGTTGAATTGTAACATAAAATATATTACATCCTAAGTGCATGTATCATATAAAATTTGCTTGTAAACTCCGTACTAATTCAAGAAGCTTTAACAAAAAATTA
>JACSZP010012637.1:0-11709 GCA_016161895.1 Pinna nobilis | reverse complement strand
TTGATATTTAGATTGTAAACTCCTATATTCACAGCCATTCATATAACCACGTGTATTATTACAAAACCATCATCGGAAAAAAAATCACCGTGGAAAAACCACCCCTCCCCACTTGTGCCTATGTCTGCCAGTCAGCTACGGATCCCCCCCCCCCCCCCCCCCCCCCTCACTGTATCTCTCTCAGAATAGATCTACATGTACAAAATGTAGAATAAGATGGATATGTATAAGATGTACATGTAGAATGAGCAAGAACATGCAAAGCTGAGAGCTTTAGCTCTTCGGTAATCAGTAATTCCAAAAGATGTTTAACATGATATTGACGAGATCCATTTACTTCAAACATGCAATGCTAATACTCTTACACTTCGTTGGCCGGTTCGAAGATTACGAAGGGTCCTATGTTTTTCATCTTGTATTCCCATCCGTTAAAGGGTTTTAACAACTTCAGGGCATATTATGATGTAATGTTATCTTTATGATGTTGTGTAACTAATGTTGCTTTACACAACTATAAAGATACATTTTCATGAAGTATATACTCGTCTTACGCATTCAGGAAAAGTTAATGTCAAGACGGATATATCCGTCATGCGCACTGAGTTGGTAAATCTTCCAATGCAGATAATGGATAATGATCACTCGACAATGTATTGTTAAATCTGTCCGGAACCTCGATATCCCCCGTCAACAGGAAGATTGTCCCTTGATTAGCCTTTGGTAGATACATATAGATTATTACAATGAGAAATTCATAACACATATCATATTAGCCCGAAGGCTCAATATATGTATACCGAGGTCTGATATAGTCCGAGGGCTGATATTTTATGAATTTTACCATGTTAAAATCTATTTATCATATACATTTACTGATTACTGCTTGCAAATGCAAATCTGTATGCAAAACCGTCGAAAAACTCGTTCACCTCCTTTTGATATGCCCGTCGTATAGGCCGTTGGTTTTTTACAAACAAATGTTGTCTGACGCAGCGCTCGCCGTTTGAAGCGGATAAGTCCCAAGATAGTCCGTTTCATACCACAAGTTTAATTCCGAAGTGCCTGATACGGATTTTGCACGGCCAGTCTGATATCGGTCTGCTGAATTTGCCTGTCTCATACCGTGCAAAAGTGACGTTTAACGTACTTGGTATACGATAAAATGAACTACAGTGTATTACTAAAGGTTTGGTTATTTTCCTATTTTAAGACAACGAGTCTTTTTTTTTTTTGTAAAAATATTACTTCGGATTTTATTTCAAATGAAATGCTTCATACTGATGGCTTGTATAGGATTTCAGAAAGAATCGATGTGCTTTCACACAAGGGACAGCTTAACGCATAACAGGTCCACATAAAATTTGATTCTTTGTTGTGTACTTTCAGGGTATTAAGAATTTAATTTTTTTTTTAAATATTTCACTTTTCTCTTTTAGGGTAATTACCTTTTTAGTTAAAATAGTAATCGGGAAAAAATTGAAAGAAAAAATGGCACTCCTTTTATCACTTTTGTACAAAAACATCACATGTACCAAGTATTAATAGATGATATAATTTCTATTTCCCTTTGAAAAAGTCGCATATTTTATAAGTGATAATATCGATTCAAAAAAAAAAAAAAAGAAAATAAATTGAAGAGAGAAAAGGGAAAAAGAGCAATAAATCGAATCTTGGAATCAATGACTATCTTGCAATGACTTTTAGATAATAATACATATTGTAACTTGCTCTTTAAAATATTTACACAATATATAGATGAAAGAACAGCTAATTTAGGCACTAGTACTCAACTATTTGTCACAAGAAGATTTTATTGATTTGACGACTGGTTATTGTTGTTATTGGTTGTTTTAAATGGTTTGAACAAAAGAACAATTAATATCATTATTTCAGGTACATACATGTATATGGCGTACTCCAGCGGCGATGAGACGGTAAAAAGAACCTCGAGGTTCCGTGTCAAAGTAGAAAAAATGCTCACCGCTCAATGTCAAGAAGTGCCCATCATAGGCTTGATTTTTCACACTGTACTGGCATTGGTGAAACCTCCATACAAATGGAAGTTTCTTTATTGGGGGTGCTAAACGATAATGAAACAAACCAGCTCAGAGACACCAGATTTCGGACAAAGGAACGTTGCCTATTTTTCTGATTAAGATTACATTTTACTAACCATAGACGTAGACGGGTTTGGTGGATTGTCCCAGTAAAGAAGCTTTCCGTCATGTGGAGAAGTTACCTACCTTGGCGAAGGGCGAAAAAAAAACTGCCTGTCGTCCGTACTTAAGGATGTATGGATGGTTCAGTAATGTGCTGACACCTACTGTGACACGTGACAGAGAGTTTTATTGTCTCATCCAAAAGAAGTCCAACCCCAGCGTGCCACAGATTCGAAGCCGTAATCTCATCCGAAAGACAGAGGCGGCCAACCGTACCGTGGCTTGGACTCGAAGCCCGGATCTCTCGATTCGAAGTCGACCACGCTAACCACTAGGCTACGGCAGTCCCAGACATCGGACTTAGAGGTCCGAAGTTTACATTATTTGTATTGTTCTTCCCCCTCAAAAACCCTGTCAGTCACTCGGAGACGTGAAGGGCGACACATTTAACCAATACCTACTGTGACTGTGGTAAAATGTGGAGCTCTTAACCGGCACACGGTGACGTCTCCATATAGGTGAACTATTCTTGAGAGGGACGTTAAACAACAATAAAACCAACCAAATCCAGTGTCTCAGTCGATGGATAGACATATGTGTACTTCCGCAACTTACTTCCCTCGATATCCGGTATCAACAAAAGTTCAATGAACCGCAGCGCTGTCTCTTAGAAACACCACAATCATTGCATTTATCTTGTCCAAATAAAAGTACAAAGTATAATCTGTGTATACATAATTTATTTTATAAAGTGGACTACAATATCAATAATAAAACTAACGTACGAATCTGTATAAAAGAACTGTTGCAAAACATTGAATATAAAAACTACAATAAAAAATGTATATACATGTACATGTATTTCAATATAATATAAGCTAAGCGAGTTAACACTGTGCGATCAAGTTAAGCAACTGGTAATAGAACTTACTGTATATTGATTGGCTGATTTTTGTAACCTTTGGTGCATATATCTAAGGGTATTTTTTCCCGCCAAAGTGACGATATTTCATCAAATAATTTAATGTTTAGTTAATCTTCCTTCACTAGTAGTACTATTGATATGTAGATTCAGGCCTATTGAAACACTTAAACAGGCAACACTGAATTTATAATTCGGGTCAATTTAATGGCCCGTTAGAAAAAAGAAATCTCCGTCTAGGGTTGGGAATACAGGAATTTGGATTGGGTCCGAAATCACCAAAAAATTCAAACTCAATACTCACCTCAACTGTTATCCCTCAATTCTGAGCTAAATTCAAGTAAGGTACGTATTAGATACGTTTTATAATGTGTGATTTATATAATATTATAAAAAAAATATCAAAGAAATCACTGAATGAAAGCTTACAAGGTTAATCACCAATTGTATTGCTAAGACGACATAACATGTATATGGCTCGAACCCCGTACGCATCGATTCGAAGTCGAACACGCTAACAACTACGTCATGGCGGTCCCAGAACAGTGTGGAGTAGTGTCAAGGAGGAGTTAACAACCCATGATGAACAGTCATACCCGCCGAAAGTCAAATGATAATGAAAAAAAGTATCATCACAATTCAAAAACGACCCTGATCAAACATGTATATCGACATTATATAGTGCAAACAATGAAACATAGTAAGTTGACTACAAAAAATACAATAAAATGGCAAATTCCCGTTGTATATATGTTATCACTTTAAATATCTTTTCTGTACATTAACACAAAATCGAATAAATGAAGTACTTAGACTTAAGACACCTCCCCTTATGTCACCATCAAAAAAAGACAATTCAGAACGGTCTTAAGCTATATATTTGTACATAGTTACGATTCCGTCCGGAAGCATCCGAATTAATTGCGTCCGTATGTCCGAGGCTCGACGGTTTAACATTGGGGAGTGCGTAGAACTAGTCCAGGCGACCACGACCCCTGACCCTGACCTTTTAAAAAATAAAAAGATTATTATCAGTGTTATTTTAGAATGTTTATAGGTTTTATAATGTTTTATTCGGACAGACTGATATTATTTTGCATATCATAGTTTTGTTTCACCATAAAATGTTTAAATAGTAAAAAAGCAGTTTTTATTGTTTTTGAAAGCAGTAAAACTAGTCCACCTCTGGCCTACTCGAAGCAACTGTCGTTCTACCGAACTACATGCATATGTATTACCAGTTATAGAAAATATAATTCGATCATTTGCTTATATATCAAATATTTCTTTCGAAAAAAAAGTAATCTTCGCCATAAAGAATCTACAGTATTTTCCGCGGTCGGTCGATCTACTGTCAGTTCAGGTGGACTAGTATTACCGCTTTCAGAAACATCGAAAACTTATAACCCTTTGCAAATAACAATGATAAGATTCGTTTTCATATTTTTTTCTAAAGGGTTGGGGATCGGGGTTGCGTGGACTAGTTTTATCCACTCCCATAACATTTTGTTAATTCTGTAGGGCTTTTATGAATGTGCTTGCCTATATATATCGCCAGTCCACGTCTCAGACCAATAGAACTGGTATTTCTGGTCTGATATCGTTTTTGCTTTCACGAATTCTTTATGTTCAATTTTATTGTAACAGTGGTTACACTGATAAGGTGTTTTACCTGGCTCATCGATAATCAATATCTCCTTAGAAACCAATTAATGACTGGGACAGAACCCTGATATGACAAAATATTAATATTTGTAACAAGCTAAATTTCCTTTATTATTTTTGAAAGCATGTTTTTAACCACCGTACAATAATGGCCTTCTTCAGCGACTATGAAACAAATTCTGAGTAGCAAAGATGGCGGTTATGGGGTCGTTTTCGACTCAGAATATTTGTTTGAAAATGAAGAGCAGGATACTAGAAACTCACATTAAAATATCAGTGCCAGATGATTTGTTATCAAGATAACAAAGGATAGTGCGAAGTCAGAATTTTATTCCTTACCTTACAAGAGTTGTGCGCTCGGCTTGAGACAGACAGGTCCGGGAGGAGGGGGAAGGTGCTCTGCTTCACACAAACAGGTCGGGGTTGGGGTTGGACGCTCGGCTTCAGACAGACAGGTCGGGGGTTCGACTCTTCACTGAGGCAGGTGGTTTTTCCTACTCTTTGAATGAGACAGAATATTATGAAGTTCAATGCCACTGTGGTATGAACAGAGACGACACAACTTATTTGGATTAATTATCATGTTTATCCAACTCGAGTTAGTTAATTTTCAAAATTTCAAAGCGCGAGCTATAGCGAGCGTTTTGAGACTTATAAAATTAATTAACGAGAGTTGGATAAACATGATAATCAATCCAAATGAGCTGTGTTATTTGTTGCTACCATAACACCAGATTATTTTGCAAATCAAAATATTGAAAACGTCTAGAAGATTTTTTTTTCAGTTCCAGTCATTATAAAAGCCTGCACGATGTATTGTGACTTCAAATATAATTTACGACGTCATAATTTAATTGTCTGACGTATCAGCCAGTGAAAACGTTCGGAAGTGACAACGTGTAGTTTATAGATATATTTAATCATCTGCAGCCTCGATTATACAGCCGTTTTATAATGGCTAAACTACGTGTGTTAGAGTAGAAACATTCCTCCCTGCTCATTAGTGCAATGTGTCAGGTAAACAACAAATTTATTGGTCCTTGACTGGCATTAAGTGAGATGTCTATGTGGCTAAAAGCTGCCATAACACAACAACAACAACAACATCAAGTCTATTCCCCTCTCAATATTTTGGCCCTTTGGGTTGATGTCTGAGATCTCATTAACCTGGATATATATTCATAACCTGTACAATTCTGACTTCTTCAATACAAAATACCTCGCAATCAATCGTCCTCACCTGCGAAAAACAGAACTGCAGTCGTAAAGTCTTATGTAGAACCTCGACGTTTGAAAGGAAACCTGAAAGCCGCTCTAAACTTTTTGCTGGCTGTAGCGTATACTATCAAATCAAAAGGTCGGATTATGACGATGCTCGTCAGTTGGACAATATTTGAGATTTTCTCCATATTGTCCAATTGCTGTGAGCTTGTAAGCCCCTCAAATGTGAGCATTCTAATTACAACTGCAATCTCCCCAACATTCTTGAACATCTCTTGTAAGAATAAGGATATGCCGATATATGTTATAACTCTCTGGACCTTTATCAATGTTAGAGCATTTGACGTTGTTATTGCCTTCCTGAGCAATTCCTGTTTTCTCAAGTTCAGATAAAGCTTAATATCCAAACATAGGAGTATCATAGTTGGCACGATGCCAAACAGCGTCGCTCGTACTAGTGTCGATATATTTTGAAAAAGAAGTCGAAATTCCGATGTATTCGCAATAACGCAACCTTCTATGATTTGAAGGCCTGAATTTTCATCGATGTCTTGTATCCATATCTCTTTACCAAAATGAAAGGTTTCGGTAACAGCAAATTCCATTCCGACGACGAATATCCCTGTCAATGTAAAGAAGACGGCGTATTTCTGCCTTGTGAAGAAATGCACGGCGTTGAATGGCTTGATGTTGGCATAGTGTCGCTGAAACACCAATAGTGCTTTAATCCAAGAGGAATATGACTGGAGCGCTGATGGAATATGGATATTAAACACAAGGAACGCAATGCACGTCTTGTGTTCCATGATTCCTCTAGCCTTACCCGTGAATAGAAATACTAAGTTGGAAAATGTGGGGAAAATAACAGTGCAGGAATCCAGTACGGAAATGACAATGAGCAATCGTTGTGCTGGTCCGAGGATTTTACCCTGAAAAAATCCAAAGGTCAAAAGGACAGTTACTGAAATCGACAAGACAGTTAAAACTGGCGCAAAAATAGCTATCTGATGAATATAATGCACGACGAAAAAATGGCTCATTCGAAGAAAACTTTTATCATGTAAACGAGCACTATACAAAGATTGATACAATGAGTTCCTCATCACTGTTATATTCGCCATGATTTATTCTGCTATAATCAAATTTTGTTGTCCCTGGAAATGATGATTTAGGTAGAAACCACAATTATAGAAATCCCAAGGAATAAAAGAACATTCTATAGTCATCTGCATCTATTTTGTTAACTCTAAACACGTATACTTCCCAAATACCTTTCCAAACATATTTCTCATAATAACTGCTACATACTTGAATGTATAGGTATACTATATGTATTTATATACATATTATATGTTACTTGAGATGATATATAACGCTTCGTGTTTACTGGATAATACCATTTGAGATCAACCTAACACGTGATACTTATTAGATAATAGTAGAGCCTCTTAATACGAACGCCAATAATCCGGGAACTTCACCTATCAGGTGATTGACCTTCGAACAGAACAGAATTTTCAATTTGTACTGAGATATTATTTCAGTAATCTGTTTAATTTATCCGGCTAATTTGATAGGGAACGAAGGCATCTAGATGAAAGCTGTTCCAAAATTACCGGGAAAATGAATTCCTAATATGTACAGTTCATTACAGAGATATAATCTCAGTAGTCCGGATTCTTGATTTCGTTGGACAATTTGCTTTGGATGGGAGTCCTCCTGATTTAACGAGGATAGAAAATTACCTGAGGAAAAAACGAATAATAAATTTCCTGTGTTCGGTGGGCAGGTATTCCAATGGGTACTAACTGTGCTCTCCATTTTGCTGACTTATATTCATCATTCGCATGAGGCAAACTTCATACAGAGGGCTCTAAACATAATGACAAGAACTTAGCTCGATCTTTTAACTTCACGTTCTGCCATATAAATGGCGTTCTTCCACTTAACAATTCCAAATTTTGGGACTAGGTTGATCGCATCTCTCTAAATAAACTTGCAATAAAGAATACCCCGGGAAATGCAAGTTCTGCTTCATACCTTGACCTTCACCGAGAGATTGACAATGAAGGATGATCGAGAACAAAATTTTATGACAAAAGAGATGACTTCCATTTCCCTATTGCGAAATTTCCATTTATATGTGGCAATATTCCAGCAGCACTTGCTTATGCAGTATACGTCTCTTAGTTGAAACGATATTCCAGAGGACGTGTTTCCTTTCATAATTTCCTTGATAGAGGATTGCTGCTGACAAAGAAGCTACTTAACCAACGGTTCCTAATGATTAATTGAACGGTCGTCATTATGACCTTGTTGATCGTTATGATATATCAATTAATCGGATGATGAGGGACATATTCCACTTGTCGTACACCTAATCCTGTCCTTCTCTTGTTTACGACAATCCCCGGATGAGGCTTATTTCCTAATTTTGAAACATAGGTGAAACAACGGGTGCCGCGCGTGGAGCAGGGGTTGCGTAATCTTCCGGAACATCTGAACTCACCCCCGGTTTTAGTGAGGCTCGTATCACTCTATTTTTAGTTCTAAGTGTTACATGTCTATGTAGTGTTTGTGGTGTTGTGTCTTTTTTTGGCCATGGTGTTGTCGTTCATGCGTTTGTTATTTTGGTCATGGTGTTGTCGTTCATACATTTGTTAATTTGTAATGTCCCCTTGCTTCATTTTATCTGGACAATTTGATGGGAACGTAGAAATCTTGAATACCGAAGATCCACTGTATATAGAACAAAAGTACATGTATATAGCAACCTACGTATCGGATTTAATTGTTGAGAATTACCCTAAAAAATCTCGAATTACAATATCAATAATGGGTGGTCAATAAACATTAAGTGCAAGTCTACGAGAAAATCCCTTGCAAATTTCAAAAATTTGTCCGAGTGTTTTGTTCTTAAAAGTAATTATATTTTGCTCTAAATTTGTTTGAAATATCTCCACTTATGCAACGAACCATAACGGAATTTTGGAGCTCTGACATACTCTGAACTGATTAAATGGGAAAAGAGGGTCATATGTAGGAGAACAGAAAGGGAAACACCTACAAAAGTAGTATTGAAAGTACCGGCATATTGTTTTTGTCTCTGAACTTTGTTATATCAACAAGTTAGGGGCTTTTTCTCATTATTCACAAAAAAAAAAAAAAATAAATAAATAAAATAAAAATAAATAAATTAATAAAGCAAAAAAAATCCAAAACAAACAAAGCAGAAACAGAAAAAACAAAGAAAAAGAAAAACCAATAATAAAAAAACAACAAAATAAAAAAAAAGGAATACATACAAATTCTAAACCCTCGTGATAAATCCTGACCCCTGCGAATATCACAAATCCACTAAATTCAAATTACGTATGAATCAAAACCTCTGATGAATTGATCATACCGACAATCTTTATCATTAATATTACTAGTAATTCTAAAACAAAAACCGTTCATTATCTATTTTGAAACGTCTCCTTTGATTTTTCAGAGTACTGTTTCACCGTCAGGCCTAGTAATTACGGTCGAAACCGGAATTTATTTCTATTTTTGAACTTTATACCAAATCATCTTTGTTGTAGAAAAGTTTTCTTTTCTTATCAAACGATAACGATTTTAAACTATCGTCTTCCTTTGCAATTCTAGGCCGACTCACCATTTTCGTTGGCATGCCTGTAAATAAAGTTGACCTTCATCTTCGATCGACCTGGTATATCTCAAGCAAATTATTTCATCAAAGACCGAAAAGTAGAATGCGAACTATTTAAATACTGTCATTCTTAAAAGATATGCCTTAGCTTTATTCCATCAAGGTTTTACGCATGATATGTAACTATTTTTAGGAATTTTGTAGGAACCTACTTCAGACTCTTATAATGCAACCATGCGACAGGCAGTGTCCGGGATACTACAGTCTAGCTTGGTGTTTTAACAGCTTATTTAAGGGAAAGGGCAAAGAGTCACATATGATAGGTCGTATTTCAATTCAATGGCAATTAAGCAAATCATACAGTAAGGTCACGTTTAACAGTCCTTTATTTTACTGGGTCGCTAAGGCTGGCCAAACTACATTAACAGCTACACTAATGCGATTCGAGCAATTTGTTTCACACATAAATTTCCTATGTGCGTTTGAGTTCGTTTTTGAATCTTTGTCGTTCTTTTGGTGATGTAGATATAAACGATCCGCTTGGTCTTCTTCAGCATAATTTTGTCATATAAAAGAAAACGGCGGTCAATGGATAAACATCGTCGATTAACAAAGCCATTGAAGTCGAATTAATTTTTAACAACTTCAGTGCGTATGACGAAAACATACGTCATGACGTCATCTTTCGTTTAATGCGTATGACGAATACTAAAAAAGGAATGTGTCTCGGGGACGGGTGAGATTCACCCACTTCTGCGCATGCGCGAGATGTTTACACAGATGTCGAGCCCGACTTGACTTAAAACATTGGCACTCAACTCGAACCCGATCTCCTTTACCGAAATCAGTGAAGGCGGCAACTATGAACGCTCCAATAATAATCGATATTTAAATTTAGAGTAAAATTATTGCAGAAGTCAAGTTTAGAAAACAAATTAAAGATTGTGGGTAGGAGGCGTGTGTTTGTGTGTGTGTGTGTGTGTGGGGGGGGGGGCAGATTTCTTACTACATTCGATATAAATCATAACTACATGTAGGTGTGTTTTGTGTGTCTTTCGATTTTGCAATAATTTAATAAACATAGCAACATAATATTCTACATTTAAAATACAGATTATAAAGTCAGTCATGTAGGGTACAATTATGAATTATGTGAATTTATAAAAATCAAAATCATCAAATTCAAATATTACATTGGTTGTACATCAACGATGTTAAAATAGGGAAGGGGGGGGGCGTTTCTTGGTCACTAGGCCTAGACCAACTTAAAGTAGACAACATATCTAGTTATTAAATTTATTTATAATGTTTGATATTTAATCTTCTTCCTATTATATTATTATTTCAAATTAATATGTGAAATATTCATTGAAAATGTAAAATTATGACTAAAAATGTTGAACTAAGAATTTTTTTTTTTAATATGGGGGGGGAAAAATATATATGTCTTATGCTTTTTGTATCATGCACACATGATTATTTCTAATTGTTTGATTCTAACTACCGGTACTTGAAAAATCATTCTAGCATAAATGAACCCCTTTAACTGGAAATTTGGAAGCAACCATGTCAATTAAATCAATTGTGAATTGTAATTATAGATATAGGAGCAGAAATTTGAAAAAATCTGGTCACTTATGTGTGCACACTGTGTATTTTGTATGTTAATGGTATTAAAATCAAGTTCTAACCTTGCTCTGTGTGAATTGATACATTAGAACTGCCCACTTTCATTTGTAAGGGTCAGTGGTCAAGTCAAGTGGGTGTATGTTTTCAAGACTGATCGTCCATTTCCAAAGGCCAATTTTAGGGTATAACACAAACTTGAGAGTTGCTATTTCTTACAAAAGCATTTGATATGTTCCTGGACACTCTAAGTTATTTAGATTACATGTAAAACTTAATTCTTGAGCACAAAAACAGAGGGGTTACAGAGCATTTTGGAATTTTATTGCCTGATGACCACATGAAGACCCATTTTTCATGATTTTTAACATGTGGAATATAGGACAAATTGACAAGTACTCTAGTGGTCAGTTCTCAGCTATTGGTCAAGCTAAATAAGTGTTAATGGTCTTAAAATTAAGTTT